>ML782628.1:128685-141641 GCA_009831015.1 Picea engelmannii | reverse complement strand
AAACTCTAACTTATCATCCTTGGAGGCTAGCACAATAGGTTTTGTATATCCAGTCTCTACTACATCCCAAACATCAGCACCCAAGGCCATTAAGTATGTTCTCATTCTAACCTTCCAGAAGGAAAAATTTGTTCCATCAAACAAAGGGGGCTTAGAGGATGAAGTCCCTTCATGACTTGTCATGTTTAAGCTTACAGATCTACCTTTGAATAAAAGGAACCGGCTCTGATACCAATTGTTGAAATTACTAATACAACTGAGAGGGGGGGGTGAATCAGTTGTATTTGAGCTTAAACAATGTTTAGTCTATTAAAAAATTCTTAATCCTTCTTCAAGTGATCATCAACATTATATAGCATATGGACAGTAAAAGTAAAAAGCATCAGTCACACACAAGATATACACAGAGACAAATTTTCACAAGGAAACCCATAAAGGGAGAAAACCTCTTCTTCTTCGAAATGATAGGCAGTGTTTTAAGTTCTGTACATCATCTTTAATTGAGCACCAACTCAATGTGAGGCTGCTACCTCTGTTTTATAAGCTGCAACTTGTTTGAGAGCGCCAACTCTCTGGTTTCTCTAGCACCCACTAGAAGGAAGCACCAACTCCCTGAATATTCCAGCACCAACTTCCTAAATGTTCCAGCACCAACTGGATGGAAGCACCAACTTCCTGTTACACAAGCTCCAACCTGTATAATAGAGAACACTTGTTCTCCCTTGTACCACCCTGCCACCCTGGTTTCTCTGGCTGCAACCAGATGAAAGATACAACTTCCTGTGTTCAAGCTCCCACTTGAAAATCTGAGGAGAACAGTCCTCCCGAGCACCTCCCAATGATGCAGGAGCATCCCTCACGTCAAGCGAGCCAACGTGGAAGCGAAAGACAGCTGGAAGGCGTCCAGCACAAGTTTTTGAAATTTCCCTTGAAATGGATGTGCCAAACATAAATGAGATCATTTAATGAAGGCGCCTTGGTAAAATGTAATCAGACCTTGAGTGCCCCGCTCTAGTCTGAAGTAGATAGAGGCATTTATAGTAGTAAATGTAAGTAGGTAGAATTGAATATTAGATTAGACAGTTTTACAAGAAAGAGGGAAAACGGATATAGACACCCTCATTGTGCATTGTAATATTATTCAGGGAATAATTGAAGAAGGAAGAGCATAGAAAAGAAGCAGAGAGCTGTGTAGAATCACTCATGTACAGTTATTTGGATTAATAGAAGAAGTTGATTCAGATTCATGGCTTTTGTGTTATTATCTGTGTATGTGTGTTGAATGCTATGCTTATGAGTATTTACTTCCTATTATGCATTTGTTGTTATGCTGTGTATATGAGTTCATGTGTTGATATTTAAGTCTGAGAGGAGGTGGAATGAGTTTCAATTGTTTCTCTATCTGAGTAAGGATTCCTGCAAGGAGTGCAGTTGAAGTCGTTCGCAAGGAGTGCGTTGATAGAAGGATCAGATAGTTTAACTCTTGTTCTCATTCACCCAAAAGTAAATTTAGGTTGTAGGAGCCATGCAAGGAGTGCACAGACTAAGGAGAGTCTCAGTTGGAAAACTGAGCGAACTATTGAAGGACTACTGCTGTAAGTGTGCGCAGAGTCGAACAGTTCCCAGATATTTTGAAATATCTGAAGACTGTCGCAAGAAGTGCGTGCAAAGACCTTCTTTGAAGTTGAAGTTGTATAGAAGCTCAGGAGGGATAAGGTTTTTCGACCTTGTCGAAGAGAAGCACTGCAAGATTCGTGCTATGGAGTGTTTAAGGCAGGCGTTGCATATTTGCACCACAGGAGGACAAGTTCAGTGGAGGAATACTTGGGCATTCTCAGGGAATTGCCAAGGGGAGGAAATCGACGGTTAGGATCTTGTGGAGAAGGTTGGAAAAATCCCGTCAGCCGTTGGATCTACCAAAGAAGTAAGGAGGTTACAGTCACGTTGGGAGTTCAAGCTCCAGGGGTCGTGAGCCATTGGATCGTGGATCAGTTACCCATCAGTTTTCTGATCTGACAGGAGCTACACGAGAGTTACCATCAGGATTTGAAGGATTAGTAGTCCCGTGGTCGAATGTTTTTTCGACATTTGAAACCCTAAAGTCCCGGGAAGATCTGGATCATCCATCTGTTGGGACAGGTGGCAGGGGACTGAGAGTTCATCGGCATTTTCAAGTTCCGAAGACAAGAATCTGTGATCAGGAGAACCCCGAAATGGTGGAAGGATCATAGTCGTAGGATCTCAAGGAGGACACGTGTTGCGTGGCCACCAGATTGGGATTGTGGTCATCAGAGTTTAGGTAAGTGAAAGTTCATGGTTTTATAAAGTAGCGAAACTCGAGGGTTGATCTGAACTGTCCATCATTTGGGACGTGTGTCAGAAATATGAAGAGAGTCGGAAATTGGCATATCGGAGATCCTGAGGGAAAGATAATCTTGCAACTTGAAATTGAAAAATGCGATACCCTGACAGGCTAAGGAAATAGCATGGGCCACGATGGAGTCGACGACGTAGACAGGTGGCAGCCATCGAAGCCATCGGGAAAAGTCCCGACAAAGGAGTTTTCTATCAGGGTTTGGGTCATCGGGATATCGGGGATCCCGATGACAAAGTGTTTATGCACTTTGGAATCGTGAACTACGAAATCCCGACAGAGAGGGAGGTACCACCGTGCAGCCAGCTGTCAGCACGTCGAAAAGGAAGGAAGCGCCATTGTGGGAGCCAGCTGTCAGCAAACTGGAGAGTCAGGATTCGAGGAATCAAGAATCCCATGGGAAAGTGTTTTCAACATTTGAAACCCCATAGCCCTGATGAGGGAATAAGACTGAGGTCACGGGGAAAATGGTCGTATGGTTCAAGGCCTATAGCCAGGAGAGCTAACGCGTAAAGAGCACATCGGGATTCGGGGAATCGCGAGTCCTGGGGACAATTGTATTTTGACATCGGAAAGTCCGAAACTTTGATGAGGGATATGACTGCAGTCATATAAGGAGAGGTCATGTGGACCAAGAGCTTAGCCTAGAGGGGCTAACGGGAATTTGAGCACATCGGGAATTTGAAGTCAGAAACCCCGACAAGAAGGAATATAAGGCTGCGGTCTTATAGAAACAATCGTGTGGACTGAAGGCTTAGTCAGGTGGGCATAGGCAACCAAGGAGCGTATTGGGGATCGGTAAACCAACTTGGTTGGAAAACAAAAGTGGCAAAACCCCAACAAGAGGAACCCCGATAACAAAGAAAAGAGGCCAGCGTTGATTTCCCGATCGTTAAGGGAGGTCATTTCGAGAGTTGTTGTGGGTGTGGAAAATTCCCGATAGGGAATTAGAAGAGCTTTTCAGTTCTTCAGGCCGATGAAGAAGAAAAGGTCCTATGAGCGGACGTTCCTGAGGGCGCGCCTGCGTCAAAGTGGTATCAAAGCTTAGAAAATCTTCTTTGCTTTCTATAGCAGAGAAAAAGGAGAATTCACCATGCTGCTAAGGAGAAGGGGTAGACAATCACCCGATCCAGAGGAGGAAAGGGAAATGTCTAGAGAAAGAGGTAGGCAAGTGCAGAATCCTGGCATGGAGAGAGAAATGTGAAATCTTCGTGCCAGAGTGGAGGACATGGAGATAAGAGAAAGGCGCAAAGATAATGTAGGAGATATCAGTGAATCCAAAAATGAAGATGATGCTAGACATGGAGGAGAAGAAATCCCAGCAGAAGATGCAGCGGGTGAGCGCTTGCTTAAAGCTGTTGCAAGAATGGGTGCAAAAGTGAAAATGGACGTTCCAATTTATGGGGGAAATATGGATGTAAAAGAGCTTCTAGATTGGATTAGAGCTCTAGACACTTACTTCGACTATGAAGATATTGAAGAGGACAAGAAAGTCAGGCATGTCGTCACGAGATTAAAAGGACATGCAGCCTTGTGGTAGGATGAACTACACGCTGACAGGCGTTGCCAAGGCAAGCAAAAAATTAAGAGCTGGGACAGGATGATCGCAAAGATGAAGGAAAAATTTATTCCCAGGGACTACCAAATTTCTCTATTCAGGAGGATGCAGAACCTGAGACAGAAGATGATGATAGTGAAGGAGTATACTGAGGAATTTTACAGACTGAATATCAGGGTAGGTCATCACGAAAGCAATGACAAAAAAGTGGCCAGGTATATGAATGGCCTGAGATATGAGATTCAGGATGAAATGAGTATGGCAATCATCCGAACGGTGGAGGATGCTTACCAAATGGCTCTGAAAGATGAGGAGAAGCTGAGCCGAAAGCAGAGTCAAAGAGGCCGAGGCAGAAGTCATCCTAGAGGCAAGACAGTTTCCCAGGAAAGAACCCAGAAGCCCAGGGACGAATGGAAGAAACCTCAGACTCGGACGGAGAGAGGTGGAAGTTCACAGGGAGGGCGATATGCTGAGCAAAGAGAACAACATACTGAACAAAGAGGAGGATATGCTGATAACAACACTTTTCCTCATACCAGAGGTAGAGGAAGAGGAAGAGGTGGAGTAATTACATACTTCACATGCGGAAAGAATGGGCATAGGTCGTTCAAGTGTCCAGAGAAAAAGAAATAAACTGGAGAGACTCACATCGCCGAGGCACAAAGGTGGGATGTTGAGGCAGAATACTCTGAAGGCGAAAGATCGTTGGTGATGCGAAAAGTCCTTTTGATGCCAGAAAAGGAGATGGAGAATTTAGCGAAGAGGAACAGTCTTTTTAGAACTGCTTGCAAGACCAAGGATAGAGTGTGCAAGGTCATTGTGGACAGTGGAAGCACAGATAATCTCGTTTCAACCAAGATGGTAGAGAAGCTGGAGTTGGAAACAACTGATCATCCAAGTCCATACAAAGTTTCATGGCTACAGAAGGGACATCAGGTAAATGTCACTAAACAGTGCTTAGTTGACATTAAGATAGGAGGATATAATGATAAAATTTTATGTGATGTTATTCCTATGGATGTTTGTCATTTATTGCTGGGTAGACCATGGCAATATGATAGAAATGTGATTCATGATGGGAGGATGAACACATATACGCTGGAGAAGAATGGGAGAACCCATATGTTGCATCCAATTAAGGATAAAGAGGTGAAGCTGGAAGTAAGCAATACAACACTTCTCGTGAGTGGGAAGGAACTTCTTACAGAAGTTAAGAAGAAGGAGGATCCACAATTCTTTGTGGTCAGAAAGCCGAGAATTGTTCTGACTAGCACAAGAGTGGATGATTTTCCAGAAGAAGTTCAGGAACTGCTGGAAGAGTTCGTTGATATTGTAGTGGACGAATTACCTCGTTTGTTGCCACCGATCAGGAGTGTGAGACATCATATTTATCTCATACCAGGAGCCATTTTGCCAAACAAATCCGCATACAGATTGACGTCGCAGGAGAATGAAGAGGTTAAAAGGCAGGTCCAGGATTTATTGGAAAAAGGATTATTCAAGGAAAGATTGAGTTTGTGTGTTGTTCCGACGGTGCTCAGTCCGAAGAAAGACGGAGGCTGGAGGATGTGCACTGATTCAAGAGCCATTACAAGATAACTATCAGGTATAGATTCCCATTTCCGAGAATGGATGATCTGATGGATTGCTTAAGTGGAGCAAAAAAATTTTCAAAGATAGATTTGAAGAGTGGATATCACCAGATTCGCATGAGAGAAGGTGATGAATGGAAAACAACATTCAAGACAAACGAAGGTTTGTATGAGTGGCTTGTTATGCCATTTGGTTTAACAAATGTGCCGAGTACCTTTATGAGGTTGATGAATGAAGTCCTGAAGGATTTCATCGGGAAATTTGTCATCGTGTATCTGGATGACATATTGGTTTTCAACAAGACAAAGACAGAACATCTGAAGCATTTAGCCATTGTGATGAAGAGATTACATCAAGAGAAGTTGTTGATAAACATGAAGAAGTCCTCATTCATGAAGACAGAACTCATTTATTTGGGGTTTGTTATTTCGGCAAATGAGTTGAGGGTGGATCCAGATAAGGTGGAGGTAATCAAGAATTGGCCATCACCGAGGAACATATTTGAGGTGTGAAGTTTTCATGGGTTGGCTAGTTTCTACCGAAAATTCATCAGGAATTTCAGTGGAATTAGCACAGCAATGATGGATACAGTCAAGAAAAGACATAAATATTTTCACTGGACTAAAGAGGCTGAGAAGAGTTTCAATTTGTTGAAACGGAAGATTACAGAACAACCAATTCTGGTGTTACCGAATTTTCATAAGATATTTCAGGTTAAATGTGATGCAAGCGGGTTTGCAATAGGAGCAGCCTTGAGTCAGGAGGACAGACCAATTGCATATTTCAACGAGAAGCTGAATGAAACAAAGATGAAGTATTCCACGTATGACAAGGAATTTTATGCCATCATCCAGGCATTGAAAAAATGGAGGCACTATTTGATTCCGAAGGAATTTGTTTTATATAGTGATAACCATGCATTGCAGTTTGTGACTCAATAGGAAAAGTTGAATTAGAAGCATGTTATGGGTTGAATATATGCAAAATTTCACATTTGTGATAAAACATATTTCTGGTACTACTAACAAAGTGGTTGATGCTTTGAACAGGAAATGTTTGCTGATGCAGGAGTTCAAAGTCAGGACGTTAGGATTTGATGATCTCAGGGACATGTATGCAGATGACCTAGATTTTAAGGAAGCGTATGAAGCAGCTGAAAATCCAGTTCTCAGAGAAAAAAGCCAGTGGATAGAGTATGTGATCCAGGAAGGATTGTTGTTCAAAGGCAATCAGTTGTGTATTCCAAATTGCTCCATGAGGGAGAATCTGCTGAAGGAAAAACACAATGGAGGATTGGCCGGACACTTCGGTCATGATAAGACATTCACGAAGCTGAGAAAGTCATACTTTTGGCCAGGGATATGAGCAGAGGTCAAGATATTTGTAGACCAATGTAGAATTTGCAAACATTCAAAGGGAAGGAAGCAAAATGCGGGTTTTTATCAACCATTGCCCATACCTGAGAAGCCATGGGATGAAATTAGCATGGATTTCATATTGGGATTGCCAAGGACACAAAGAGGATTTGATTCGATCTTTGTGGTAGTGGATAGATTTTCCAAGATGGCACATTTTATCCCATGTCAGAAAACTAGTGATGTGACTCACATTGCAAATCTGTTTTTCAAAGAAGTCGTTCGACTTCACGACCTACCAAGGAGTATTGTTCCAGACAGGGATACAAAGTTCATGGGACATTTCTGGAGGACACTGTGGAAAAATATGGGAACTAACTTGATGTCTAGTTCTTCCTATCATCCTCAGACGGATGGGAAAACAGAAGTGGTGAACAGAAGTTTGGGAGACTTGCTGAGGAGCCTGGTGGCGGAGCACCACAGCAGTTGGGAAAATGTATTGTCGTAGGTAGAGTTTGCTTATAATGACTCAGTGAATAGGAGCACAAGCCAGAGTCCATTCCAGATTGTATATGGCATGCAGCTGAGAGGATTTTATGAATTGAGAGATTCAGAGCAGACTACTACTAGGAGCGCTAGTGCAGAAGAATTTGCTAAGGTAGTGAAATAACTTCACAGCCACGTGAAGGAGTGGTTGCTGAAATCAAGCCAAGAATATAAGCACAGAGCCGATCAGCATAGAAGACAACTTTAGTTCGAGGTTGGTGATTTGGTTCTGGCACATCTGAGGAAGGAAAGGTTCCCAAGGGGAACATACAATAAATTGAAAATGAAGAAAATCGAACCGTGCAAGGTCTTGAAGAAAATGGGAGAAAATGCTTATGAGATTGAGTTACCCGATGGGATCAGAATTTCTCCGATATTCAATGTCTCAGATTTATACCCATACAGAGCTGGGGAAACAGAGACTGCAAGTGATGAAAAACCAAATGTTCAGTGGCAGAAGCATACGCCAGTTGTAGAGAAGCCACAGATGAAACAGATACTAGATAAATGAGTGGGTAAGAAAACCAGGAGGAAAAAATACTTTGAATATTTAGTCAAGTGGAAGGGTCATTCAGTTGAAGATGCCAGCTAGGAGACTGAAGCGGAGATATAGAAACATGGACATATCGTGCAGGAGCTCATGGACAGGAGCTCATGAATTTTTTCAAGCGAGGGAGTATGATGCAAGAGCATCCCTCATGTCAAGTGAGCCAATGTGGAAGCGGAAGACAGCTAGAAGGCGTCCAGCACAAGTTTTTGAAATTTCCATTGAAATGGACGTGCCAAACATAAATGAGATGATTTAATGAAGGTGCCTTGGTAAAATGTAATCAGACCTTGAGTGCCCTGCTCTCGTCTGAAGTAGATAGAGGCATTTATAGTAGTAAATGTAAGTAGGTAGAATTGAATATTAGATTAGACAATTTTAGAAGAAAGAGGGAAAACGGATATAGACACCCTCATTGTGCATTGTAATATTATTCAGGGCATAATTGAAGCAGGAAGAGCATAGAAAAGAAGCAGAGAGCTATGTAGAAACACCCATGTACAGTTATTTGGATTAATAGAAGAAGTTGATTCAGATTCATGTGTGTTGAATGCTATGCTTATGAGTATTTACTTCCTGTTATGCATTTGTTGTTATGCTGTGTATATGAGTTCATGTGTTGAGATTTAAGTCTGAGAGGAGGTGGAATGAGTTTCAATTGTTTCTCTATCTGAGTAAGGATTCCTGCAAGGAGTGCAGTTGAAGTCATCTGCAAGGAGTGCGTTGACAGAAGGCTCAGATAGTTTAATTCTTGTTCTCATTCACCCAGAAGTAAATTTAGGTTGTAGGAGCCGTGCAAGGAGTGCACAGGCTAAGGAGAGTCTCAGTTGAAAAAATGAGCGAAGTATTGAAAGACTGCTACTACAGGTGTGCGCAGAGTCGAAGAGTTCCTAGATATTTTGAAATATCTGAAGACTGCCACAAGAAGTGTGTGCAAATACCTTCTTTGAAGTTGAAGTTGTATAGAAGCTTAGGAGGGATAAGGTTTTTCGAGCTTGTCGAAGAGAAGCACTGCAAGATTCGTGCTGTGGAGTGTTTAAGGCAGGCATTGCATATTTGCACCACAAGAGGACAAGTTCAGTGGAGGAATACTTGGGCATTCTCAAGGAATTGCAAAGGGGAGGAAATCAACGGTTAGGATCTTGTGGAGAAGGTTGGCAAAATCTCGTCAGCCGTTGGATCTACCAAAGAAGCAAGGAGATTACGGTCGCATTGGGAGTTCAATCTCCAGGGGTCGTGAGCCGTTGGATCATGGATCAGTTACCCGTCAGCCGTCTGCTCTGACAGGAGCTAGACGAGAGTTACCATCAGGATTTGAAGGATCAGTAGTCCCGTGGTCGAATGTTTTTTCGACATTTGAAACCCTGAAGTCCCGGGAAGATATGGATCGTCCATCTGTTGGGACAGATGGCAGGGGACTGAGAGTTCATCGGCATTTTGGAGTTCAGAAGACAAGAATTCGTGATCAGGAGAACCCCGAAACGATGGAAGGATCATAGCCGTAGGATCTCAAGAAGGACATGTGTTGCATGGCCACCAGATCAGGATTGTGGTCATCAAAGTTCAAGTAAGTGAAAGTTCATGGTTTTATAAAGTAGCGAAACCCGAGGGTTGATATGAACCATCCATCATTTGCGACGCGTGTCAAAAATCCGAAGAGAGTCGGAAATCGGCATATCGGAGATCCTGAGGGAAAGATAATCTTGGAACTTGAAATCGCGAAACGTGATACCTCGACAGGCTAAGGAAATAGCGTGGGCCACGGTGGAGTCGATGACGTAGAGGAGTGGCAGCCATCAGAGCCATCGGGAAAAGTCTCGACAAAGGAGTTGTCTATCGGGGTTTGGGTCATCGGGATATCGGGGATCCCGGTGACAAAGTGTTTATGCACTTTGGAATCATGAACCGCAAAATCCCAACAGAGAGGGAGGTACCACCGTGCGGCCAGCTGTCAGCACGTCGGAAAGGAAGGAAGCGCCATTGTGGGAGCCAGCTGTCATAAAACCGGAGAGTCGAGATTCGAGGAATTGGGAATCCCGTGGGAAAGTGTTTTCAACATTTGAAACCAAGTAGCCCCGACGAGGGAATAAGACTGAGGTCATGGGGAAAACATTCATATGGTTCAAGGCCTATAGCCAGGAGAGCTAATGCATAAAGAGTGCGTCGGGATTCGGGGAATCACGAGTCCTGGGGACAATTGTATTTTGACATCGGAAAGTCCAAAACTTCGATGAGGGATATGACTGCGGTCATATAAGGAGAGGTCACGTGGACCAAGAGATTAGCCTAGAGGGGCTAATAGGAATTTGAGCGCATCGTGAATTTGAAGTCAGAAACCCCGACAAGAAGGAATATAAGGCTGCGGTCTTATAGAAATGGTCGTGTGGACTGAAGGCTTAGCTAGGTGGGGCTAAGGCGACCAAGGAGCGTATCGGGGATCGATAAACCAACTTGGTTGGACAACAAAAGTGGCAAAATCCTGACAGGAGGAACCTCGATAACAAAGAAAAGAGGTCAGCGATGATTTCTCGATCGTTAAGGGAGGTCATTTGGAGAGTTGTTGTGGGTGTGGAAAAATTCCCGATAGGGAATTAGAAGAGATTTTCAGTTCTTCAGGCCGAGGAAGAAGAAAAGGTCCTGTGAGCGAACGTGCCTGAGGGCACGCCTATGTCACCCAACCTCCCTAGAATTTTAATAAATAAATAAACAGTCAAATACACAAGTAAAACAATTCATACCAATCTTTCTTTGTTCTGAAAATCTGGTCTTCTACAAACTGTTCTGCTGTTCTTCTTTTCCTCTGTCTGTTCAGCGAGTATGCTCTGCATCAACTCATTCTCTCATTCTGCTCTGCTCCAACTTGTTTCATTATTCTACTCTTTGTTTCATCTCATACTGCACATATGCTCAATCTTATCCTTTTCCTTTTCTTACGGTTTCATTCTTTTTCATACAGAACAACCCACAATTCACATTCTGTCTCCTTTTCTTTTATACAAACTTCCCCAACGGTTCCACTTCGCATTTCCTTAGGAAAAACAAGGACAACTGTCCTAGCAACTGAAACGCTAATTGATTCTCAATCATGAGTCTGTTTCTTTTAACAGATTTGTAACTGAGGAGTTAATTGTGAAAGGGAACAGTAACCCTTCGATCACATTCAAGTTTATTCGCACCGTTGGATGAACTTTATTAATCTTGCCTTTACATCAGATTTCAGCATTTCAGCATTCCTTATGTTCAATGTTCTTGTCACTTACAAATCCCGATCCACAAAATTCTGTAAAGAAGTCGGATCAACAATCCAGATCATATTTAGATCTAACGGTTCAGATTAAGTTAGGATTTCACTCATCGCTATTTCGACACTCTGGACGTTCGGTGTTTTTGTCACTTCAAATTCTCGATCCTCGACACTCTGTAAAGAAGTCGGATCAATGGTCCAGATCACATCTCTATTCAACGGCTGCGATTAAGTCATGATTTCACATATCGCGAAATCAGGATTCCTGATGTTAAAAAACTTTGACATCTCCAACTCTCGATCCCCGAAACTCCGACAAGGTGTCCATCTGCTGACGTCACACGTGGATTGACACGTGTTGAATACTGCCACATGTCACTCTGATTCATGACTTACATGTGCCTGAAATGTTGAATCAGTCTAACACTTGTCATTACCTGGTTGTGCCACGTGTTCCTAGCTGACGTGGTCTACTGACGTGAGTCGGGTTGACAGTTCAGATGTGATCTTGATTTGACGGCTCAGATTACGTCGGAATTTTGCATATCGAGAAATCGGGATTCCTGTTGCATTGTTTCTTTGACATTTCCAACACGCGATCCTTGAAACTCCGATCAATGGGTTAGATGTGATCTTCATTTGATGGCTTAGATTACGCTGTGATTTTTCATATCGAGAAATCTGGATTCCTATTGCATTGTTTCTTTGACATTTCCAACACGCGATCCTCGAAACTCCGATCAACGGTTCAGATGTGATCTTCATTTGACGACTCAGATTACGCCGGGATTTTTCATATCGAGAAATCGAGATTCCTGTTGCATTGTTTCTTTGACATTTCAAACACACGATCCTCGAAACTTCGATCAACGGTTCAGATGTGATCTTGATTTGACGACTCAAATTACGCCGAGATTTTGCATATTGCGATTACTCTCACTTCTCCTTGCACTTTAAAGAATGTGCAGGTTCTTCTTGATCCAATGATGGTTGGGTCCTGCACTTGGATCTAACATCTAAGATCTATCCTCCTTTTCAGTGCGCTCTTCTTGTCTTCATTCAGATCTGACGACCATCGGGAATTCAAAAAGAGATCTAACGAACACAGTTGATGCTCTTCCCCGATTATCACTGCTCCGCTGATCATCGCTGTTGTACTCAAGCCATCACCACTACTGCACTTGCCATCAATGACAAGTATACACTGCCTGTAAATATGCTGTAAATATGCTAACAATCCTCTGTACATTCTTCCTGTACTCATGCCATTCGTTGTGTGTTACATATTTGCCAACAAGGTCCACTTCTAATTTATCCATTAAAATTATTATTGAAATAATTTATTTTGTAGTCACTTTGAATTATAATACACTCATCACTTCGCTTTATTATTTAACTTTTAAAATCTCTTAAACCACTTTTATTAGTTTGACCTTTTGGGGCTTCTAGATGACATATGAGGGTCCTCCAACTTCGTAATGCCATAACTCTCAAACCGTGAGGAGTTATGTGACATTCTACATACCACCAGAAATGGCATGACATGTAATATCCATATAGAATAGTATTATCTGAAAATATATTATAACTCATACGGTTACCCATCAAACAAACTTGGGTCCATTACCCAAACCTGGGGTCTCCAACTTCTCATGGCCATAACTCTCTAACCGTGAAGAATTATGTGACGTTCCACATACCACCGGAAATGACATGACAAGAACTATCCATCTAGGATA
>ML782628.1:58008-96714 GCA_009831015.1 Picea engelmannii | reverse complement strand
TGCTCATTTTTGTAATAATATCATCCTCAGTTGTGGGAGAACAAGGATATAGAATTTTGATTCAGACTGGAGCAGAACTGGTGTTTTGTTATAGCTTTTGCTTTTCAATATATCAACACTTTGTTCCACGTTTTGTATATCATTTTGTTTATGGTTTAGTATTACTTTGCTATCTAAATCAAATGCAAATGATACAATTTCTTTACTGTTATACATATCTTGTTGCTTCCAAAGAAATAAAAGACATAACAGTTGTTGATTCATTTTGTGAATGATAGCTTTGTCTTCTTCATAAATTGGATTATTATATATGAGTTTGCTGCATAATAGGTTTCCCTTTTGCAGGAATTTATAATCAGAAGATTGTTATGAGTCCTTTTATGTCTTGTTTGTCCTGTACCACTCTTCAAAGAGCAGCATAGTTGATCGTTTGCGAGAAGCTTTTGGACTAAACGGTGTGAATTTCTTCCGCCGAACAGCTTAGAAGCAATCATACACGGGGCAGACTTGGAGCGTTTCCAGGTCAATTAGAATAGAGTTTACTATTGTTACCAAGTAGTTTAATATAGATGTAAGTTCATATTAGATCCTTTAATTTCAGTAAACATATTAGGTGATTTAATTTTAGTAATATTTATTTCTTTTTCATAAAATATAAAAGTCAAAAAAGAGATTCTTGGCTGTCCTAAGGCAGAGAACACATATGATTTTTGCAGGTTTTAATCAAATCTATAAGTTGTCAATAGTGTATATTTGTGAATAAGAAATATTATAGCTAAGATTAGATAGTTGATTTGAGTTATTATAAGTGTAATTAGTAGTTTGTAGATAGAATAGTTAGGATAGTTTGTATCTAGTGCATTAGTTCCTTTTTACATTTTATTAGTTTCTAGTTTCCTTTAGTTTAGTTAGTTTCTTGTATTTAATCATAGTTAGATTGTTTTATTTAGTTTAGGTAAAACACTTAGCTCAGATCAGGTTTTTCTCTTTGGTTTTCTTAAGAGACCTTAGAGAGGCCAACGGAGCCGTTAAACCCATCAGGGTGGTTCATTCCAAACGGCTTGGGTTATTTAGACAACCCCGGACCGGTTCCACTCTCCCAGTTGACAGACAGTCAGTTTCGCCCGTCAACAGATACTTAGTCTATTGTGTTCTTGGCATCTCATAGGGAGGATATCATCCCCAATTGGAGCCATTGTTAAGGTCCTGTAATTATAGGTTATTTGTTTATGCAATTATTTGTTTTGGAAGTTTGGTGGTAAAGTTTAGCCTATGAATTACTAGGTGTCATATCCTAAACATTTGTTGATCCAAGCAATCATTTAGTTTTGTAAATGTGATGACCAAAACACAATTTGGATCTCTAGGATATTTTTCATGTAAATTTTGTTTACAACAGATGTGCAGGTGTTTTTATGGGAAAGTGTTCAGAAGCAACTTTCCAACAGTGTGTTTAGTGCTTCAAAATGACACCTGGCTCTAAAGATTCGAAAGAAAAATATTTTGCTAAAGGTTTATGAAGTGCATATTGTTTTAAACTAAAGTGAAAAAGGTTGAAATGATAGCACTTAATCCTCACGCTAGTTTTCATCGGCGACATTCCCCTCTTTCCAGATTGATGGTGCTCAGTACATTTCGGACCCCCCCCCTGGGCCTTTCTACCTTTAACGGTGGGGTGGGGTACAAAAAGTGGTTTTCCCCCACCTAGGGACCACCTAACATGGTTCTTCCTCATCATTTAGGACCCCCCATCCTAATACTACTTACCACNAGGTGGTCCCTAGGTGGGGGAAAACCACTTTTTGTACCCCACCCCACCTCCAAAATCCAATTACCCCCTCACTTCTGATACCATCATTCCCCTTCCTGCTCTCCTCCTCTCCCTACTTAACACTTGTCCTCCACTCACCCTACTACTCACCATTCTCACCTCTTCATACCCCTCACCTTCTGTATCTTCTCCTCCTCTCAACACATACCACCTAACTTCCACACTCTTGATACATCTCTCCCCTCGCATCTACTTTCTCCCCTCTCACTACATGTCACCTCTCTCTTATACTTCCCCTCTCACCACACACCACTTGTCTCATCATTCCCGATACCGTCCAAATCTCCACCTATACTTCCATTCTTCCTACCACTTACACTCTCGCATACACTCATTCCATATCCCTATTTGACACTTGTCCCCACATCATCCTATATGTAACCACTTTCCTCCTCCCAAATCCATTTTTGACCAGTAATCTTTCGAGGTGATTTCCAGGATACCCAGGGTGGATTTTGAGAAACCGAAAGAGGTTTTTGCTCAGCATGGGCCCATTTACAATAACCTCTCCCATATTTAGCATATATGTTACATATTGGGAGAATAGAGAGCATATTTGAGCCCCATTTTTTGGGATTCATGATTTTTCTGTTTGAAACATCTTTTTCAAACACAGATTGTGGACAAATGGAGATGAATTTCAAAAAAACGAGAGGTTTTTTCTCAAAAAAATATGATATACAAAAACATCCCCCATATTTTACACAAATATCTCATAGTGGGAGAATCGAAGACTTACTTGGACCCTATTTTTCAGAATTTCGGGAGGCAAAAAGTCAAAAGGACAGATGGCAAAGAGATTGGATTCAAAGGCACAAATCACCCACAGATCCCATCAAAACAGTGTTATATATCTGAATGAATCTCAACAAACCTCTATGATTGTAATAGTTAGTTTAGATTTTTCTTATAATAAATCTTGCTCATTTATGACAAGATCCTTTGTAAACAACTTATAAATACTTCCCATTTCTAAGTATTAGGGGTTGGGACCTTTTATAAGGTTGGGACTTGTTTGTAGAATATAACTTGTGAGGCAGCCCACAGAAACACTATTGATCAGAATTTCTGTAATACAGTTCAACATTACAGGATACTTGTGTCAATTTTCATTGGTGAAGTACCTTTCCTTGTAAATTTGTTCTTTTTGTTACCACTACTGCTTTCTACATTCTGAATTATTCTGAGAATATAAAGAAACATAATTTGTTTTAATGTACACTCAGTCTCTAGCTTGGAATAATTTTTGTGTTTTCCACTGAAGATTGAAATCAAAATTCTTAATTGCTCTGTTTTTAATTGGATTTCTAGACCTTTTCCATCTCTTCCATACATTAATTTTTTGAGAATCCATTGAATTTGCCCACCCTTCCCTGTAATATTAGCTTGTTAGACCTAGTTTTTTATCAATTTTGAATTGTGACTCCATTTTCCAATGGCCCTCCCTTGATTTTCCAACCAAACATAACCTGTTCTATTACAGAATCTGACCTTCTGTGTGCTCATTGCTAAATCTATTGAGTATTTTTGGGTGAGAGAGCCCTCTCTAGTTGAAGGGTTAGAATTCAACCTAAAGTTGGTTGAAATAGTTACCTTTGTCCATTTATTTATCATCCTTAGAAATTACAGAGTGATAAAAAAATGAGTGGAATGATAGTGCACAGGGCTGTAGGGATTTGGAAGGATTCAAGGACAACTACATAGATCACAAGAAACTAAAATAGATATGCACTAGAGTGCATAATAGAAGTGATGCATGGTGCATATAATAAAGCTAGAATGCATGTGCATGTAGTAGGCATGATGATATTGAATACTTAGCACATATTGATGTGCATTTGTGCATGTGGGCATGCCTAAACATGTTTGTGGCATGCTTGTAGATTGAGAGTATTTTGTTGTTATATATGAAATATCGATGTCATGATAATTGAATAATACTAATGATGGATTGTGTATCGAATAAAAATTCTTATAAAATGGTTGAAAATGATGTTGATGATTGTTTTGTGTATGAAAGCCATCCATATGAAGACAAAGGAGGATGGTGGGAACGCTTATCAAGAGGTTGGTGAAGGGAGCCTAGGAGCTTCTACAAAAATATTAATTGATCAAGTAGCATAAAGTAATGTAATAGCAACCATGCATGTATGCATCTGGGTTGCTTATGATGCATAAATGTTGAAGGACTTGAGGTAAGAGTTCTCTTAATCAAAATTTGATAATTGAATCGATAAAAAGGTATAAGACCTTGAGTATGCAAATAATATTTAATGTTTGAATGAAATCATGTGAAATTTAATGGCATGTGTGTTATATTGGTTATGAGATCATAATTGGGACAAGTCAAGAGACATATTCCCTCTATAAAAATGAATTCTAATAGAGATAGCCATGTGTGAGGCCATTTTGTGGTTGGATATGGAATTTATATTGCACTATACAATTGCTTAATGGTTTTCCCTTGTATAATCGATGTCTGGACTACAACCTCTTTGTTAACACTGAATAGCACCAAGGGATTATATTCCTAGTTTTGTGTATGGGTTGAAGAGGAAGGTAACCAAAAGATAGAACAAGTTAATTGGAAAGAGTTTGGATGATGTGTTGAGGAATTAGCTAGACCTTCCATCTCCCCATGGTGTAATACATGACATAGATATGTGGCATCCTCGAGTCAATGCAAGGATGCATTGTGTGGATGTGACCATGGGAATTAGCACGTTATTTTTTTTATTAGTAAAGTTTGATTGCATTGTGGAAAGATTGGTGTGATAGATAATGCATGTGAAAGAAATGATAGTTTCATTCCATTTAATATGAATAATAGTTGGAAGTGATTGAATTTTTAGAGTAATATCATTCTGAAATCACTTCATGGGATAATAGAAAATGTTGCAATGAGATGATAATTTGCATGAATACTGAAAATATGTTTGGCTAAATGAAATTTGAGAAAAAAAAATTGTGGGTAGAGTGGTCTTTTATATGTCAATTGTGTAATCCCATAAAGAATGCCAATACCTATAGTTGCAAGAGCCAAACATTATGAGAAGGAATCTCATGCTTGGGAAATTGGATTTCCTATATGAAACAAATTTGGAGATTAATAAGTGAATTTTCTATGATGATATATTGCTATATAGGGTGCAGATTGCTAATGGATGTGTGGTAATGATTTGTCACTGTCCTTGCATGAAAAATCCTTGGCAAGATAGATCACTCGAGGAATTGTGTAGCAACAAAGGGGATGCATGAACCTGGAGGGTGAGTATAGCAAGGAAGAGGAAACTTAATACTTCATATGGCATGGTGGCTAGAATCATGAGGGTGTGCCAAAAAATAACAGTGAGTTGAATTCTTTCCAATGACATCTTTGTGAAGAATGGGATAGCCATACAAATAAGTATCAGATTATGATTGCAAACTTATTTGAACACATATTTATATTTTGTAGTGGAGAACTCCTATGAAAAAGATAATTGTTATATGATAAGGGCTATAACATGAATGCTTTCATGATGGTTGTATAGGAACAATTGAAGAATGAAACCATAAATTGAGTACCAAGAAAGAAGAGCATCAAAGGGAAGCAAATCTCAAGAACAAAAGCATGGAAAGAGTAAATTCCAATGGAATTATTTCAAATCGAAAGAAGAAAAGTGGAACTTAAAGATGTAATGTGGGAAGCAATTTGCAACTATTTGAAGATTCCATTATCATAGTTGGAGTTCCTGGAGCCACAACTCTGCGAATTTTTTTCCAACCTTATGCTAGAGCCCTGGAGGGAAGTGGTACAACCTGAGGGATTGCAGTGCAAAGAAGGGGGTGCACTTCCTTGGGTTGTGCAAGTTGAGGAGACTGAGAGCTTGTTCGTTGGAATTGCTATGGGAATCAAAAAATTATGAAAGTGGTTACAGTTGGGATTCCTGGAGCTGCTTCTCTGGTACTTCTTGTACGATTGTCCATTGGATCTTGGGGGGAGTCGTACATCCCGAGGGAATGCAGAGTATAGAAGGGGGTACACTCCTTGGGTTATGCAGAATGAGGAGAAATAAATATTTTTGGTTGGAATTATTGAAAGAATTATAAATTGTAAAATATTTATGTATGATTTTGAGGCCGGAGTGCCTATGTATCTATGATTTTTTGGGGAGGGGTGGAGTGCCTATGTATATATGTTTGGGATGAAATTCCTATGTGATATTTGTTGGATTACTGAGAGGGGGGGTGAATCAGTAATAAATATTTTTAATCCTTTTAACCATAGTATGAAAGTTTTATTTATCTTTATGATCAATATAGCATTATCATCCAATAAGTGTAGAGTAAATAAACCATTAACAAATGAAAAATAATACACATACATAGTACACAAGTTTTTTTTACGTGGAAACCCATTGCGAGAGAAAACCATAGAATGTTTTTTCTTATTTGTCTTTAAGAATTACATTCATTGGAAGCACCAACTTCCTTTGTTTCCAACTACAACTAGAAGGAGACTCTAACCCCCTATTTTCAGGCTACAACCTCAGGGAAGCTCCAACTTCCCAATTCTCTGGCTATAACCAGAAGGATGCTACAACCCCCTATTTTCTCTGACTACAACCACCTATCCTTTCCCCATCCAACCACCCTGAAATATAAGTTCTAAATGTAGAAACTGAATATGTCACTGTCACAACCTATTCTATCAAATATGTCACTGAGAAACTTGTCACTATATACTCATCAACCAATTTCATCTGATCACATATACCTCAAACACTATACCACAAGTTTGTACCTCAATCCATGTGCTAGAACCTCACTACTATACAAACTCTATCTGTACCAATAACTTCAGCAACATACCTCAACCAAAGCCCTCAAACGTGAACCAATACTAAACTGCAATAGATCTGCCTCAAATCAACTCTACAACAAACCCTAAACTTCCAAGAGGGCATCCAACATACGTACAAGGAAAACCCTCAACCAAATTCATAAATTCAACACTACATATATGAAAACCATACCCTTTTCTTCTTGTAGTGTTCTGCTACCACGATTTTGCTACCGTGATTCTGCTGCTACGAATATGTTGCCGTCGCGGTTTTTCTGTTGCACTTTTTTTTCCACGGTTTTTCTACCGTGATTTTTCTGCCACACTTTTCCTGTCTCAATTTTTCTGCCACACTTTTTCTGTCACGATTTTTCTGCCGCACTTTTCCTACCACACTTCTCGTGGTGCACTTTTACTTTCGCACTTTTCTTGCCACACTTTTCATGCCACACTTTTCCTGCCGCACTTTTTCTTCCGCACTTTTACTACCACACTTTTTCTGACACACTTTTCCTGCCACACTTTTTCTGCCACACTTTTCTCTATCAATAATACTTGCCCAAATAACCTTTCACAAAATAGATATTCAATGATATTCAATAGGTGCTAATGGGAGAGCCTTTCCCTCTTATTTATACTTCCATGTAGCTTCCTCAAGGGGTTACCTTCTAACCAAATTAACCGACTTTCCTTCTTTTAGGGATAACCCACTTCTAACTCACTTTGCTACAAATATTAAATTCTCCACTTCTAGTTGCAACTAAATTATTTTTAATTATTTTCTTATTGCAACAACTTAAGCCATGTCTAACTCCTAGTTTCACCCACTTGACTAGTCAACTTCTTCTAGGAGCTTCTAGAATTAATTTGACTTCTTTGACCTTCTAGATAACTCATGAGGGTTTTCCACTTCACCAAGACATAACTCTCTAACCATGAGGATTTATGCAACGTTCCACATATGACCAAAAATGGCATGACATGTACTATCCATCTAGAATAGTCTTACCTGCAAATATATTAAAATTCATACCATTATACATCAATCAAAAAGAAGTCCCTTAATCATATTTTTGGGGCTACCGAACTTGCTTCAAGGGTTGACATCAATGACAACCAACCCAATTAATCAACAATATTAGGCTAGACATCCTATATGTTGATTAAAGGCCGGAAATCCTAACATTGTGATATGTATGTACACATTTATTGTGTTATGCACTGAAGGAAGTGAAAAAATAAGGGGGAGGGGATGTAACATCCCTATTTTTAAATCCCCGCAAATTATAATGTAATTATGTATAAAGGTGATTTAGGCTAGTGAGCCAATATGTTTGGGGTTAAGAGCCCATATTTATTAATATGGTTGAGGTATGAACTATGTATTATGTACATTGAAATAATTAATAAAAATAATCACTATTGGCTGCAATACAAGAGGGATGGTAAAGAAAGGATATGATTCCACAAGAGAGGGGGGAAAAGGGGGATCCAAAGGAAAACCCATATCGTTTGCTTGAGTTAATATTCCATTACCATATAATCCTCCCTTTGAATTATTAGACACTCAATCATTGAATTCATGTAAGAGGGTTGGTGTGTTAGATCAACTCATAGAGTTATTGATTGTATTGGATAAGTACAAGAAAGCTTAGGGGAAGTGTGTGAGTTAAGAAATCCTTTTGGGGAAGAGTGAAAGTCAACATGTATGGGAGAAAAAGGAAATTTGTATGCAAAAAGAGTACAATTTTTACATGTTGATTTTGGGGCAGAAAGAGAGGAGATGAGTGTAGGGAAGGGTATCAACCATGTTGTACTTGAAGGTAGCCATTATTAGGTTGTTTTTATGCTAGGAATTTGGTCAGTGTGGTTGTAAAAATGGGTTGTGTGCCTATGGATCATTTTCCTGTGGAGGAAATGGCTCAAGAGCCTTAAGAAGGATGTGATGAGCACTCCTAGAGAAGTTGTGAGTTCCTAGAGTCCCAAGCTATGATATTCCTAGCCAAATGAGTGCACTGGAGCCTTAGAGGGAAGTGGGAAGGCATGAGGTACTGCATGGCAGAAAAGGGAGATCCCATTCCTTATGTTGTGTAGGTTGTGAGGAAAGGAGTTGGTTGATTGGAATTGTTGTTAGAGTATAACTTAGGTTTTGGGATACTAAATGTGGAAAGTGGACAACCAAGAGGGATAGACCTCCTTTTGGACTCATAGCCTCAGCTAGGAGATGGCCTTCTATTGAGAGAAAATGAAGAACAATGCCTATGGATAGGAGGAACTCCCTTTGTACACAATCAGTTGGTTATTTTATAAACACATACGTTTTATGTTATCTTTGTTATGATTATTCCATTGTGTTAATGAATATTTGAATGATGTGTGTTTCGTTGATTTATTGCATTCATGGGTTTTTATTATGATATCAGTTGCATGAGTTATTTAGCATGTTGTGCACATGCATATTTTTTAAATGGTAACAAAGTATGCTAAGTGATTTTTGTAGTAATGTGGCTTAGATTGGGGGTTAGGTACATAAAAAATGAAATCAACGATTTACTAATTCAAACCATGGTTAGATTTTTATGGTGAGTTACAACTCGCTTCTTGAAGCCACTTAGGGACACGTTGAGAATTTGGTCCAGGGGCATAAAATTCAAACTGAGAAGCATAATTGATTTATGTGATCTCTTGGAGGTTTTTTTGGCCAAGGCTCATGTGAGCACATCAACCACAATTTCCCATGACAATTTTTTCCAAACTTGACCCCTTTATGAAAAAATTGAAATGTCTCTTACTGAGAAAAACCCAAGTTCCAGAGATTGTGGAATAAAAAAAAACACATGCAATGGAATCATAGGATAATGGTTCCCCTAGTTGTAACCTGGTGTTAGGAGTCCAATAGAATCAATAGTTTACTAATCCAAGCCTCGATTAGAATTTTATGGTGAGTTGCAACTCTCTTCTCGAAGCCACTCAAGGACACATTGAGAATTTGGTCTAGGGGAATAAAATCCAAACCAAGTAGAATCATTGAGTTCCCTAAGTTTTTGAAAATTTGTTTGGACAAGTCCCATGTGACCATTCCACCCACAATTACACGAGCTAGTGTTTTGCAAAATCACCCCCTTTGAGCAAAAATTGCATTGTCCCTTACTAAGAAAAACCCTAGTTCCATAGATTGTCGAATAAAATAAAAATTGGAAATCAAATCATAGGAGAGGGGTGCCCCTAGTTGTAACCTAGTGTCAATATTCCAATGCAATTAACAGTTTTTTAATTCAATCTTTGGTTAGAGTTTTATGGTGAGTTGCAACTCGCTTCCTGAAGCCACCCAGGGACACAATGAGAATTTGGTTCAGGGGCATAAAATTCAAACTAAGTAGCATAGTTGATTTTTTTCATCTCCAAAAAGTGTGTTTGGGAAATTACCACATAAGAATTCTATGCAAAATTGTTTGAGCCAATGTTTTAAAAAATCAACCCCATTGTGAAAAAATTGCATTGTCACTTTCTAAGAAAAATTCTAGTTCTGTAGATCATTGAATAAAATTATTTCCATGCAATGGTATCATAGGAGAGGGATTCCCCTAGATATGACCTAGTGTCAGGGGTCCAACACAAATAGTGATTTTCCAATCTAAATCTCAGTTAGAATTTTATGGTGAGTTGCAACTCGCTTTCTGAATCCACTTAGGGACACATTGTCAATTTGGTATGAGGGCATAAAATCCAAATTGAGTAGCATAATTCAGTTCTATCATCTCCCACAAGTGTGCTTTTCAAGGCCCACGTGATAAATCCACCCACAATCACCCGACCCGTTGTTTTTAAAAATCAACCCCTTTATGAAAAAATTGCATTGTCCCTTACTAAGTAAAACCCTGGTTCTAAATATTATCGAATAAAAAATTTTCTAGGCAATGTAATCATAGGAAATCTGTGCCCCTGTATGTAACTTGGTGTCAGGAGTCTAACACAATCAAGGGTTCACCGATTCGGGCCTCAATTAAATTGTTATGGCAAGTTACAACTCATTTCTTGAATCCACTTAGCAACACATTGAGAATTTAATGGACCACCCCCTTCATGATTCTTTATTCTTCTCCACTTTGTTTAACTGACCATCCCTTTCACTATGTTTTTTTCCTACCTAGTCAAACCCCTTTTATTTAACTATTTTCAAAGCCTTTACAAATTGTTCACAAACAATGCCCTCCTGTGAGAGATCATACCTCAACCAATTTACTTTCACCAAATCTTGAAACTCCTCCTCACTGGACCATCTTAGATTAATCTTGAAAGGAGATCCTAGATCTAGATCATTTTTATCCAATTCCAAAACAACGTCAAAGCGATCTGAGCATATATTGGATCCTACCCATGAACTATACCTTTCCACTTTTTTTAGAAAGTCCCCATGAATCAAAAACCTATCAAGCCTTTTTGAAACACTATATGCACGTGATCTATTATTGCTCCAAGTTGGCTTGAGCTTAATAGGATCAATGTCCACAACATCTGCCTGATTAAATAAGTTATGGAATAGCCTAGATAATCTATCCACTCTAGCATTGGACCCCCATACCTCCCTTGTATTCAAAGTAATATTTAAGTCCCTCCTAATAATGAGGTGTTGACAAGTGAGAAAATTCCCTCCCGTAACAGGGGACAACTACTCGATCACAAGCCCTGATTAGGATATTTTTCATTGGGGATGGTAGTTTCCAACTGATTTAGTGGGCTCGACTTTCCACTTAACAAACTTGCTCTTTGAAAAGATACTTTTATTACTTTTGCATTGAATCTTTTCTGAAATCATCCTGAAATAAAACTAAATTTCTAATTCTATCTAAAAAATGAGAGCGTGACTAATATCTGTAGATGAAGAGAAATGGATTCTATAAAGCCCATAGAAAGAATTTATTGTCTTTGAGAATAATTAAAATATATCGACGAATATTCTAAGAATAGATATAAACTATCAACATCTACACCTAAATGATAATCATAAATTATCTTAAGACTTTGGAATACAAAAAATGTAAGAAAAAAACCTATATAAACAGCTTATTAGATTTCAATAGTTTATCAACAACCTTCAAAGAATTGAACATTTGTTGAATAAACTAGATCAACTAACATATATCAAGAATAAATAAAAAGATACATGATAAACATGCAAAAAAGACTTCTCACTTTTTATCATTGTTTTAAGATTATACAATTATTTATAGAAATAATAATCCACAAAACAACTAGTATTGTACTTGATATAAGAAGCAACTTATCAGAGGTTTTATAATGACTGGAAGAGGGGGAATTAAATATACAATAAACAAGAATGCAACTATGTAGAAAAAATATAGCAACTTTGTTTTAATCAATATTGAAACTAAAATTTATTGAGAACAAAATACTCAAATTCAAAACAAGATAATTTTCCAAGCAAGAGACAGAGATAATAAAGTATCTTTGAATAATAATACCAAATGTTCTTCAATATTCTCATCTCGGGTGTAGAAAGAACTTAGCATTGTTTGAGGATGAGAAATATACCTTTGTTACTCCAAAATACCCCCCTAAGGTGATTGCAAACATAACTATTTATAATTCGAGTGCACTAACTAACCATCCTAATATCACTCGATATATTTATTACAAATTGTTTCTTGCTACAAAATCTCAATTCGAGATCTAAGAAAAAATTTTAAAGAGGAAAATAAGATTTTTTTTGTTGTTGTTGTGGAATGACCATTACATGACATCTTCCTTGACTTTGTCCTTGATCGAGGCTTTGTAGAATAAATCGGTTAGAGCTACAACCAACACACCATATGAAGATAATGAATCATATTGTTGACCTTCTGCTATTTTTCTGCACATATGTTATCAACAGAGTAATTACAAAAATCCCGTAGATTTGGTAAACAATAATTTAAGACTCAAATTCAATTGGTAAATTTAAGACATCAAGTTATAAACATCCATACCTTATGATTTTATCATTAATGTCATGCTATATTTTGGGTAGAGGTGAAGGAAATTGGGTAGTTAAAAACCTTTAGGAAAAAAACAAACAAACAAAAGATAGGCATATTGATAGGAAAAAATTGTATGGAAAATGGTCAAAACTTGTAAATATGTTGTTCTTCCTCTATTATTAATATTTGATGCTTATTTTTGTTTAGTTGACCCCTAGGTTTACGCATCAGGATCTTCACTTGAATATTTTGGTTCCTTTTCTTATGTCTTTTTTACTGCTTGAGACATTTAATGACTTTATCAAGAGTCTTTAATTCTTTCATTTCATTATTTAACTCGGTGATCTGATCTTCCCTTTTTCTCAAGAGAGAGGTCATCATAAAATTTGACAGGGTGAGCAAATAATCTTTTGGCATTAAAGGCTTACATGCTTCAAGATTTATGTTTGTTGGTATCTCTTTGTTCTCATGTTCTTTGGTTATAGGAAAATCATCTCTATTGATGTTGATATTCGGTGAAACTTGTGAATCATTTAAGATTGGAGATTCTTCGTCTACCTTTTCCTTATTCTCAATGTATGCATATAACGATTGCAAAGAAGCATCTAATTCTAGAGAGGGTTTAGGGTTTTATTCTGTCACCTGAACCTTGTGTTTCATTGTTGATTTGTTGGAGGTTGATTCCAATTTATTTTTATCTTCTAAAATCCTTTTAGCCATAGATATTGTCATCCTAGTTTGGGGCACCAATTTATAACTTTTTTTTCTTGAGTTTTTTATTTCCTTTTCTATCTCTTTTGACCCATGATATATTATGAATTTTCTGCACTTGTTCTGTGTCATCCACTATCGGATTCAATAAATCATTAATTTCAAGCCCTGTAGTATCTTGCAATGCAATATCTGTAGAAACCTTTGTAATCACCTATTTTTCAAAACCATTTTCTAGAAGAAATTTATCCCATTCAATACCTGGTTTCTGCAATTCTCTCTTAACAATTATTTGGATGAGACCATGATGGTATAGGGATTTGTCAACATTTCTTTTTTTTTTTCTAAATAGTCTTATAAATTTTACTCGGAGATTTAAGAAGATAGTGAAGCATATTCAATGGCTTATCCCCTTTAAGATGCAGGAGAATTATGATATGATAACGGTAAACTAGACTGAAATGGCCTTC
Source organism: Picea engelmannii (assembly GCA_009831015.1). Taxonomy (NCBI): domain Eukaryota; kingdom Viridiplantae; phylum Streptophyta; class Pinopsida; order Pinales; family Pinaceae; genus Picea; species Picea engelmannii. Next base: position 82,899 of record ML782628.1, on the reverse strand, counting down.
ACAAATTATATACCTTTGAATAAAAAATGTTGGTTCTCTTCAGGGCTCTTTAAACCAGGTGCTAAGTGCCCCTGTGGCCCAATTAGGGTTTTTTCTATTTCTGGCTAAGAGAGAATCCCTAGCTATGGCATCGAAAGCTCTGTTTTGGAACCATTTTTCCCATGTCTGGGGAAGATTTAACATTTGGGCCAAAGAATTTTCTAAAATATGTAAGGTCAAATTCCCTATCTCTGCCCATTCATCGTCAAAGGGGCTACAAAATGCCCTTGTTATGCCTTCATTATGACCAGTAAGTCTTTTGAAGAACTATCCCCAACCAACTCGTTTTAATATAGCCATACATTACGAGTTCAAACCCATAATATCCACTCTTCAAGGTTCGATACAAACTTCCATCATTGAAACCCTCTTTGGTATTTGGTTTTGGTATTTTTCCTTTGTTCCTAAGATTTCTATTTTTTATTTCTGAGTATGATAATTTATGTAAAACAAATTGTCATTTAGCTCAGGATTTTTTACAAAATAGGTGATATGATCAACAAGGTGGTGAATTATGGATGTAGGTTAAGACAAATGTTAAGAAAATGATTCTCTTATCCTTGTTATCATAACATTTTATTGTGTTAGGGACCTAACCCCTCATGTAGGTAGAATAATATATTTCCATGTAATAAAGGTCAATATTAATAAGGCCTAGCCATAAGGAATAATAAGTCAAATGTAATAAGACCTAATAAAAGCTTTCGCTTCTAGAAGGATCTTCCTCTAGATTGTTCTTTTGGGTAGACATATTTAGTATAAATAGGAGTAGAGGGTATGAGAAGTTTTATCTTGGATATTATTGTAATAAGAGGTTGCCCCCTCGAAGAGGCATTGGACATTGCTTTCAGTAATCAAAGTGCTCTTTCTGGTGTTATTCTGGTATTATTCTGGTATTATTGTGGTATAGTTCTGGTTATATCATTGTTTATCTACCATTTCTAGCTAATTATTTATGTTTTTCATACTATTTTATATTTGGAATATTACAAGTGGTATCAGAGCACCTTCCTCAGCAGAAAATTGTGGGTTAATTTTTTTTTTTCGGGTAGAGACATATTTTGACGTCTTTAAGCTACAGATATATGTCCTTACGCACATAAACCCATGGTCAGGGATTCATACACTTAGGAAATATGAGTGGTACTTAAGAGCACATCTGTTGGCCACCCTTGTAAACCTTGTTGCTACCCCTTCGAGTGGTAGCGCATCAGACAACACCTGTATACATATCGACCTAGATCTCTTGAAGCCCTCCATAGATAAACTGATCGGCTTCCTGACTGTTATAGTTCCACTGAGAACAACACTCGGGAAGATACTCTCTAGTACCTGGGTAGTTGGGTAGTATGACTAAGGGCACGGTCTAGCCTCCTTAGTTGGTGCCATGAGATATTGGGTCGAGTACTATTGTTGGACCCCGCACATATATCAGAGAGATATAGCATAGGGAAAACCCTTGTGTGTAGAACCCTTGAATACCCTAACCCTTGGGACGGAAACAAAATAGAACATGCAATATCTATTTCCATGCAACTGTGTCTCCTGCATTCGGGTTGCGAAATTACTACACATTTCTTCCTGTTAATCATTTGGAAAAATTTTCATTACATTATTCTTCATATCAGAGTACAAAAAAAATGAGTATGGATCCTATTGGAACCATTATTTGAGACATATCCCGTTGGATTCCTCTCTTCGCCCTTATCGCAGTCATACCTATCATTTTTCAGCAAAAAAAAAAAATTATCGTGGACCCGAGCCCCTTCCAACACCCTTATTTGGGCTTTACCCCATTGGATTCCACTCGTCGCCCTGATCATTGTGATATACTTCACCCATAACCCATTTTCTGTGTGGTTCAACCCACCCCTTTTCGTGTTCCCTCTTCATCATGGCTCACACCCATAGCCAAGACTTGGAAGCTCGCTTCAATTCCTTGCACTCTAATTTCACGGAAACCCAACAAGAAGTGAGACACCTCAGTGCCAATGTTACCACCATCAATAAAAACATGCACTCCTCCATCGATGCCAAAATGGAGGACCTCAAACAAGACCTCACTACCCATCTTTAATCCTTCAATACCCAGTTTGTCTCCTTCACTACGATGATCTGCGCCAAGCTGCATATCCCTGTAGATCATCCCTCATCTGAACCACCTTTGCAAATAGAAGGTGAAACTTCCTCTCATTCCCATAATTTTCAGCCCCATCACTTTCAGCATGACCTGCGCCTTTTGTGTGTGGACATGACCAAATTTGATGGATCGGATCCCACTAGTTGGGTAACTCAAATGAAACATTATTTCTCTTCGTATGGCATTATAGATGAGTTGGCCAAACTATGGTATGGTGTTATCCATATGGATCAAGAACGTTGGTAATGGTGTCAATGGAGAAAAAATGCACGCCAAGGGTATGTGGCTTGGACACACTTTGTGGTAGAGATTTATGAACACTTTGACACTGACACCCACCATTTAGGTTGTTTGAAAAAGTTGAAACAATATCGCACAGTGGAAGACTTTATAGCCACTTTTGAGCGATTGGATTTTCGTACAGAGGGCATGTCTGATGCTTTTTTCTGAGAATGTTTTATCAGTGGCCTCAAGGATGAGATCTGTGCCCATATCCTCATGGCTCGACCTCAGATTTGGGTAGACTCTACTAAAACGGATAAGAAAGAATAATAGGTTGTCTCTTCTCAAAACTGAAAACCCTCCTTTATTCCTCGCACTAAACCATTCACTCCCACTCCTCCTTCTACTCCACTAAAGATCCAAAAATATTCTAGGGTAGAAATGGTTGGACGCCAACTCAAAGGCCTTTGTTATAATTGTGATGAAAAATATTTTCCTGGGCACAAGTGTAAGGAACAAAATATTTTGATGGCCATCTCGGAGGATGTTTTAGAAGACGATGTTGAGGCTCCCTTGTGGCCATGTCACCTAAACCCACTGACATGACCCCTCTCTCCGACCCTCCCGAAGTAGAACCAGTCATTTCCCTAAATGCTCTCATTGGCTTCTCTGCTCCCCAAACCCTCAAGCTAATTGGTTACATTAAGCATAGGAAGGTCATCATTCTTGTTGATAGTGGATGCACCCATAATTTTATTCATCGCCACATTTCCCAAGAAAACAATTGTTATATATGTGTCATCAATAATTTTCAAATCATGATTGCCAATGGTGGTTCCATGAAATGTGGAGAGCGTTGTGAAAATGTGTGTCTCCAAATTGGTCAGTACCACATGAAATCTCATATGTTTTCTATCAACATGGGCAGTTATGACATTTTGTTGGGTGTAGAATGGATAAGGACTTTGGGTCCCATTCTCATGGATTTTAAGGAATTAACCATGCAATTCGACTAGGAGGGCCAACAATACAAGTTCCAAGGCATCACCATCGGTTCCCCGCATGGAAAACCTACTCAAAAAAGTTCATTATGGCATTCTTGCACAACTCCATGCCATTCAAGCCACTAAGACACCCTCTTTGTCGCAGGACCTTCAATCCATCCTATATAAAAATCAAGTGGTTTTTTCCACTCCCCAGGGACTCCCTCCTTCCCATGGTGTTCATGATCATTCCATTCTCCTTGTCCCTGGAAGCCTTCCTCCCAATATCTATCCCTATCGTCATCCCTTTTCCCAAAAAAATGAAATTGAGAAAATTGTTCAAGAATTGCTCAACGCAGGTGTTATCCACCCTAGTACGAGCCCCTACTCTTCTCCTTTGGTCATGGTCCTTAATAAATAAGGTTCTTGGTGCATGTTTCCTGAATTCTGCGCCCTCAAAAAACTCACCATTAAATACAAATTTCCCATTCATGTCATTGATGACCTCTTGGATGAATTGAGTGGCACCCAGTTCTTTACTAAACTTTATCTTCGTTCTGGCTACCACCAGATATGTATGAATGAGGCAGAAATTTCTAAGACTGTATTTAGAACTCATGAGGGACACTATGAGTTTTTGGTCATGCCCTTTGGCTTCTGTAATACTCCCTCCACTTTCCAAAGCCTCATGAATCATGTCTTTCATCCTTTTCTCCGTCATTTTGTCTTAGTTTTCTTCGATCATATCTTCATCTATAGTAAAACCTGAACAACACATCTTTCTCATGTGGATCGAGTTCTCCATCTACTCTCTCAGCACCAACTTTTCCTCAAACAATCTAAATGTGCTTTTGGCACCTCGAAAGTCGAGTACTTGGGTCATCTTGTTGGAAATGCCGGTGTCAGGGTGGATCCTTAAAATATTGAAGCTATGCAAGATTGGCCTCACCCAAAGACTCTCAAAATCTTGAGTGGATTTATGGGTTTAACAGGTTATTATCTCAAGTTTGTTAAGAATTATGGAAATATTGTGGCACCTCTCGCTGCTCTACTTAAAAATAATTCTTTCACTTGGACTCCCATAGCTACTCAGGATTTTCAAACCTTGAAGATGGCCATGTGCACCACTCCAGTCCTGGCCCTTCCTGATTTCACAAAGACCTTTCTCCTGGAATGTGATGCTTCCAGGAAAGGAATTGGAGCAGTCCTTATGAAAGAGAGTTGATCTTTGGCCTTTACCAGCAAACAATTTTCGAAGTGAAATTTGGGAAAATCAATCTATGAAAAGGAAATGTTGGCCATTTTTCATGTCATGGATATTTGGCACCCTTATCTATTGGGGAAACACTTCCAAATTAAGAAATATCATCAAAGCCTCAAGTATTTTCTGGAACAACGTCTTTCCTCCCCAGATCAACAAAAATGGGTGACTAATCTCTTTGGATATGATTATGAGATCATTTACAAGAAATTCAAAGACAATGTGATTGTTGATGCACTTTCCAGAAAATATGAAGATGAAGGGTCCATTTTTCTCTCTCCTGTATTGTACCAAATTTGCTCCAATCTGTTCACCAGGAGTGGCTACACGATCCCAAAATTTCACATCTGATACAAAAATTGTCAGCCAATTCTCCATTTTCCCCATGGTACTCTTGGCACAATGATGAGCTTCGATACAAAGGCTGTTTGTATTTAAGTAAACAGTCAAAAATTAAATCCACGGTACTTTATGAGCTTCATGCTACACCCACCGTTGGGCACTCAAGGTTTACCAAAACCTATGACCAGGTCAAACGTTCTTTTTTCTCAGATGGTATGAAACAGGATGTTCATAATATTTTGGCAGAATGTGATGTTTGTCAATGCAACAAGGGACAAACGGTCAAATCTTCTGGCACACTACAACTACTTCTGATTCCACCTGCTATTTGGAGGGATATCTCTATGGATTTTATTGTAGGCTTACCTAAATCGGGAAATAAATCAGTCATCATGGTGGTAGTTGATCGTCTTTCCAAGTATGCTCATTTATGTTCTCTTCAACACCCATTTACAGCCTCCACTGTGGCACAAATTTTCATGGATCGGGTCTTCAAGCTTCATGGCATGCCTCATTCTATTGTTTCTAATTATGACCCAACTTTCACCAGCAATTTTTGGCAAGAACTGTTCAAGCTACAAGGCACTCAATTGCATCTCAACACAACTTATCATCCCCAGAATGATGTTCAACCTGAAGTTGTCAAAAATTGTTTGAAAACATATTTGAGGTGTTTTTAATCGAAAAGGAAAAACCAATGGGCTCAATGGTTACCACTAGTTGAATGGTGGTACAACAATTCTTACCATACAACTACCTACATGACTTCTTTTGAAGTGGTATATAGACAAAATCCACCTTCAGTTCTCTCATACTTTCCAGGTGTCTCAAAGGTCCAGGCGGTTGACCAAATGCTTACAATTCGAGAGGCTATTCTCCGTACCCTTGAAAATAATTTGGTCATGGCCCAGAATCACATGAAGCAACAAGCATATCAAGGTCACTTTGAACGTCAATTTGGAGAAGGAGATCAGATGTTTCTTTGACTACAACCTTATAATAAAAATTCCCTCAAGTTTGACCATTGTCAGAAACTGGTAACTAAATTTTATGTTCCTTATACCATTCTCAAGCATGTGGGACAGGTGGCTTGTCAGTGAGCTTTTCCCAGTCATTCTAAGCTCCATCTTGTTTTTCATGTTTCCTTCTTAAAGAAGGTGATTGGAACTATGTACCAAACTCAAACCAACCTTCCCGAGTTGGACGAAGAAGGCTCGATTTGGATACAAACACAAGCAGTTTTGGACCAACATGAGCATCATCTACATCAGTGCACCATCAAGGAATTATTAGCCCAGTGGAAAGATACAACTCCAGAAGATGCCACTTGGGAACCAACTACCATTCTGCAGCAATTTCCTCATCTCAAGCCTTGAGGACAAGGTTGTTTTTAAGGGGGAGGACATGTTAGGGACCTAACCCCTCATATAGGTAGAATAAAATATTTCCATGTAATAAAGGTCAATATTAATAAGGCCTAGAAATAAGGAAGAATAAGTCAAATCATTATTTATAGGTGGTATAGTTCTTGTTATATCATTATTTATCTACCATTAAGAATAGGTGGTATAGTTCTGGTTATATCATTATTTATCTACCATTTCTAGCTAATTATTTATGGTCTTCATACTATTTAAATTTGGAATATTACATTTTAAGAGCACAAAAATATGGTATGGGACATCAATTTCAAACTAGTCATGAAATTAAATCATAGACTTGATTTTATATACACCATATATTTCCTAATTTTGTTGAGCATATCTCTTAAACCCACCATTGCTTCGCTGCCAGCGAGCTTCCATAACCCCAACAAAGATGCTTTAGTATCATACAAGCATTTCCCTACTACGAGCAAGTGTCAATAGCCCTGACAAGTTTGATTGTACTTCCCACACTTTTGAAGTGCTTTCAACTTGGATTTTAAAATTCACACTCTTTAAGATATTTCTTTATGCAATGAGTGTAATGGAAGTGGGGTGATATGAGAGGTATTTTGATTGGAAATATTTTAGGTATACAAAACTACGTCTATCATATTTCTTCCACTTCCAACTATTTTCATCGCCCACTTTATTCATGATGGATGAGGTTCTTATAAAATATTTACATAACTTTTTGGATGTTTGGATATTCATGTTTGATATCACGTAAATATTTCATTGAATATGTAGTGATTAAAGGAATACCTTTTAAGAATTTAAATAGTGAAACATGCTTCCTTGTATATTACCATAGTGTAAAGGTTTCACAAAATCTAAGCACAAGAGTTTACAATATGTACAAATAGTCATTTGCATGACTAAGCAAAGTATTTTTAAAGGATTTGGCCATTGATGGGGATGTTTTCAATCTCTCCACTTAATTTTTGAAAAATAAATGTTGATGGGCAAAGTTTTTGATAAATAATGAATGGCCCTAGCCAAAGATGTTGAAATTTAGTGTGTTTTCCTTTTGCTTCATGGGCCTTATCCCATTTTAGGACCAGATCTCCGACTTGAAATTCTTTGCCATTGATTAAATGTTTATCGAACCATCTCTTGATTATTACTTGATGTTCATGAAACTTTTCTTTGGTTTTATCACGTTCTTCTTCCAACTTAATTAATTCATCAATTCTCATATGCATTTTAGAGCAAGGTTCTTCTTGGAAAGACTGGGCTAATTGTAAATAAGCAAGAAAAATATTTGGGGGTAAAATGGCCTATTTACCATAAAATAAGAAATAATGTGAATTTCCTATTGATTTCTTAGGGGTTACTTGGTTTTCCCATAATGCATTATAAAGTTGTTTGTGCCAATTTATTTGGTGTTCATGAACCATCTTTTTTAAGATTTGAATTAAATTTTTATTGGTTGATTCTGCTAAACCATTTCCCTGAGGCTAATAATTTGCAAAATATTTTTTTATGATGCCTTGTTCCATAGAAAATCCAATAATTTTAAGAGATGAGAAGTATTATGCATTATCAAAAACTAAAGAGTTTGGAACACCAAACCTGGAAATTATGAACTAATTAAGGAATAAAATCACATGATCTTCCTTAACTTGATTTAGAGGAATGGCCTTAGTCCATTGTGTGAAGTAATATGTCGCAGTTAGAATATACTTGTGGAGCTATGAGGAATTGGGATTGATTTCTTTGAATTTCTAATCCTCATTGTTCGAATGGAACTTCAACCTCAACAGGTTGTAATGACATTGTAGGTTTATTTTCTTTCCCGGTAGATTTTTGGCATAATTTACATTTCCTAGCATATGAATAAGCATCTTGGAATAAAGTGGGCCACTAGTAACCAACCCTTAGAAGTTGTGTGTAGTTGCTTCACCTCCAAAATGACCACCGATTGGTCCATCATGAAGTTGAGCCAATAATTTATCTGTATCCAGTTTTTAAAGGAATCTTAGAAACACATTATCATAATTCTTTCTAAAGAGTGCTCCATCAATCAATTTGTATTTTGTTGATTTTAATCTTAAAGCTCTTATTTTCCTAGGCTCTAGAGATTCAGGAGAAGAACCATGAGTCAACTAGTACTTAATATCATTATACCATGAAAAGGTTGGTGTGATTACATATAAGACATCATTACTCACCTCAAGTTAATTTTCCCATCCACTTTGATCACTTACCTGATAATTATATGAATCAACTACTAATTTGCACAAACCTTGTCCTCTTATGCTCTTTGGAGGTTTAATCTCAAGGTCATATTCCTGAAGTGTATTCATCCAATTTTCCCTCTTGTCACCCAAATATTTCTAAACTAACAAATTTTTGATCGAAGGATAAGGTACAATGAACTTCATATGTGATTTAAAAAGATACGGATGAAAATGTTTATTGCTTTAAAAACAACATAAGCTTGTTTGTCAATATCAAGATAATTTAATTTTTCTCCTTGTAAACGAGAACTCGTGAAAGATATGGGGATTTCAAAACCTTCAACATTTTTCTGAGTCAAAATAGTTGCATAAGAAACATCAGATGCAAAAGTATACAAAATAAAATCTTTTTTGAAATATGGACTCATTAAAGAAGGAGCTTGAATAATTGCTTCTTTAATATTTTCAAAAGATTATCTTTCTTTTTCATCCCATCCAAACATAGAGTTCTTTTTAATCATATCCTGTAATGGTTTAACAATTTCAGCAAAGCTTGGGACAAATCTTCTTACAAAATTAATTTTCCCCAACAAAAATTGCATGTTCTTTTTATTATGAGGAAAAGAAATTTGTGAGATAGCTTTTTTTCTCTCCAGATATATTGTAATCCCAAGTTTAGACACAATAAAACCCAAAAGCTTTCCTTCTGTAACTGCAAAAATAGTCTTTTTGGGATTTAAGGAAATTTTGTATACCCTGCATCAATAAAAAAATTGTCTTAAATGATGAACATGTTCACTCCTATCTCTAGAATAAATTATAATGTCATCAAGATAAAGAACCACGGATTTGTTTATAATACCTATAAAAGTGATGTCCATAACTCTTTGGAATGTAGCTCCGGCATTGATCAAAGCAAATGGTATTTTTCGGTCTGCATAGGTTCCCCATTTAGTTCTAAGGGTAATTTTAATATGATCTGGTTGTGACACAAAGACCTGATTATAACAAGAGAATTCATCTAATAAGGAAAAAAATTCATCCACAACAACCTTTTGTAAAATTTGTTCCATTGGAGGAACATGATAATCATTTTTTTCTAAAGCTTTGTTCAAATTTTGGAAATCGATGCAAATCCTAATATCTCCATTTTTTTCCTAACTGGAACTAAAGTAGAAACCTAATGTGAATGTCTAACCGGGAAGATAATTTTATCTTGAAACAATTTGTTTAATTCTCTTTTGATTTGTGGTTCAAGATTAGGATGATTTTTTCTAAGTTTTTGTTGAACTGTCTTAGCATCACTTCTAGTAGGAATGACATGTTGAATGATTTTTGTGTCATAGATTTTGAGATCATCATAAGTCGATGCAAATATGTCTTTATATTCCTTAAAAAAAAACTGAAAGGATTTCACTCTAAAGGAGAGCAATTTATTCCTAATTTGATATTTTGAGGATTTTGTTCAGTTCCTAGATTTATTGTTTCATATTGCATTGAGAAGTTGTTAGTTTTGCAATTTATCCTTTTTTTGAATTTATCATTTATCTTGGAAATCATAAAAAAATTCTAAATTTACTACATTCTTTGGAATACCATTTTCTGAAAAAAGATACATTACCTAAAGATGTTTCATGTATTTCCTAATCATGTTGATTCTCATCAATAATAGAATCTTTAAAAGTTTCTTCCTATGTTAAAAACTTAATGATTTGATCATTGTCATCAAATACCCTCCAATTTGTAATGTTATTGGGGACTAAAGATCTGAAAATCAATTCAACCGAAGATTTATCTGGAGAAAAATATGATGAAGGGATAAATCCGGAAGCAACATTGGCTAACAAATCAACTTCAATATTTAATGCTCGAAATAGAGATAGTATTTCAAATGCTTCGAAGTGATAAATTAATTTCATTACCTCACATTAGTAGTTTTTAGGCGATTAGAAACACAATGAATCATATTATTTACTGATTTAATTACGATTTCAAAATCACCAGCCACTTTTATTCCTTTTATTTTCAAATCAATTGGTTTCCTGAGGCCTTGAATAAGAGCCATGTGTTGACTCATAAAATCACCAACTAAGCCACCAAGCCTGCAAATGATCGCAAGGCACTATTCTTAAAATTCTTATTATCTATTATTTATAAATACTAAACTAAAGGTGGGACCCCCTAACAAAAGAAAGAAAAATTGGCATTCCCCTTGTTACAAGAGTTAATGATAGCACTTGATGTTAGTAATTTTATCAAAGGTATATTGTTGCATATTGATTATTCATTGGGGTTTGTCCAGTATATGGTGATTAAAAAGTATAATTGTTTACCTAATATATTAGTTATAACAACAAAAGTATGGGAAAAAATGCATGGTCATTTTATCATGTATATGGTTGTTGTATTATTCGCGTCATCAAAAGTTGGTATCATGTTGCAAGGTTCTATTAGCATATGCAAGTTGAAATTTGGGTGATATGGTAGTCCATACTTTTAAAATTTGGTTGATTATTTCCAACATGAAATGATACTCAACTACATAATACAACCTCACACATTATATGATAATGTCAGGGTTTCATATATTATGTCTTTTCTATATTGAAAGGTGGAATGATGAAGTTAAGGAGTTGGAAATTCTTTCCAAAACAACTCATATGGTATATTATATGCTTTCATATTGAATGTTTTAACATTCACTATGACATGTATATGTTGTCGCATCATTTGGGTGGTAACGATTGTGGTTTTAATTTGAAAAGAAGATTGGTTGGGAAGTCTCGGCCACTGTTCCAAATGGCATTAAGCCCTTGATGATATGGATATGAAGCACATGATAAGTTGCATATGTGGAACAATATATTGCATTTATATTCATTGTGGTTGTTAGTGGAATGTTAATCTGGAAAAGGAGTTAATGTTTGGAAGATGTGAAGTCCCATGCATTCAATGCATAAGACTCAAGATTTTCGTGGAGGTTACCACCCTTGAACGTTCTAACATTTTCATTTTGTTGTTTTTGGAATTGATTTTAGAGAGAGTACCTCTGTCAACCCTAAATTGTGGTTGTTCTGGCACTAAAACTAATCTTTCTCAAGGGAAAAGGCAAGTGTGAAGTAAAGGTATGTAGTTGTATCTTGTTCTCATCAAATGCATGTTGAATTTTTGCAATAATAATTTAGAGATAGCTTTGTATGACTGCAATTTAATTTTGTTTTTACTTTGGGACTCATTCTGTAGCATTTATTTTATTCTTAAGAATCATGAGTTTGATATGCTCTCACTATTTACCTTATTGGTTAACGTCCATCCAAAAGAAAAGAAAATCTTGTTGGGTTTTACAATGGGTCGCCATGGTTTTCTCTTTTGACACATTTTCATGTGAATATTGGGTCTTGAACCTTTGTTTAGTATCGATACAGTCTAAGTATCATTCACCATATGTTCCCTTTCATAATGGATTTTCACTACTAGAACCATATTTCCACCTCAATGTAATGACATTATACATTTGAAGGAAGCATGTGTCATATGGTAATACTTTATGCATGGAGTTAGGGTTTATGGGTTTTTCGAATCTCTGTTTGGGTTGAATTTTCACATTTATCTATCTTAGAGATACTATCTTGAGCCAAGGTTTATTTATTTTTCAAAGAATATGCATGGTCCAGTTTCAAAACCATGCATTGTCATTTCCTAAAGTAATTGAGATTGTCCTCAATGATAAACCATGTTTCTGCATCTTTACACAATGAAGAATTTGTTTCATATGTCTACCCCTTTTTTGACATTATGTTGATTTTTCATGAAGGGAATTATTTGGTTTGATTAATGGTCATGGCTTTAATGGAAAGAGACTATAATTTGTTGATTGGGTTACTACAATGGATGAAGAGGGTTGTTTTTGAATTAATATGTACATTATATATTTTCATTGGCCATACCTATATGATTTCTTTGTGAAAAAAAATATTTGTAAATGGTTCAATTTCGAACCCGAATACTTAAACAAGTGAACTACAAGATAATGAATGTCTTTTGATGATATATTAGGTTTAAGAGTTATGATTAATACTTTGTTGAGATTAAAATAAACACATTACTTGTGATAAGAATGCACAAACCCAGTTTCGATCTTCACTGTGATTTTGGCTGGTGATATAAGTTGTAACGATTCACTGATTGTTCACATGCTGAGTACATATACATGTTGCTAAAAAATTAAACTTAGCTTGGACAATTGCAATTCATTGTTTTAGAAAATTTTGTCTTGATTAAAACACTATTGTTGGAAGCAAAAGAATAGATAAAGGTTGGCATATGTTTGCAATTGTCAGTTATTATTTCTCATGGCTTGAATATTTAAATGAAATGAGATCTTCTTTGAGGATTGTAATGTTTTATTTCTTATTCATGGGACCAATTCCCTCATGTTATCACTTTTCGTAAGCTATTCCTCCATTCCCATATTCATATATCATTTCAAATGCTCATTTATTTTTCCTCTTGTGGTATGAAATTAAAACACTTCATGGTAAATTGATATCAATATTGGAAAAAAGAATACATTATGATGGGGGATATGCATACAATTATGATCAGAGTATGTTGCGGGATGATTATATTTGATAAATTTATTTTTTATTGCTCAGGGCCAACTCCTCCATATTTTCACTTTTCATGAATTATTCCCAACTCCCAATTCCATATTCATTTTAATTCAAAAGGTTTTCCCATTGATGCATGGTTAATTTTCAAAATTTAAGGATTGGCAGAAGTGGATGTAAAATTGACAAGGAAATTATGAAGATATTTTGTGTTCGATGATTATTATTTTTTAACATGTTCCATTACATTCCCTTGCCATTATTTCACTTTTCTCACATTACAATCCCATGATATTTCCCAAATACATTGTTTCTCCAATGTTCTTGAATAACAATTACTTATGTAATGAAGAAGATTTGATGGGAAGAATTGATAATCTTAACTAATTTTTGTTGTGTCTCCTTGATTGTTTGTATGTTGTTGGTTGTCAGCAAAGCTATTTCTAAGTTATTTTATGCAAATAGTATTTGATGTGTATTATCTATTGTATGCATGCTCTAACTTTACCTTATACTTATAGATGAGTTTCTTCAATAGAGGTAGTGGTGGCACAGGAAACAAGGGAAGAAGGACAAGGATTAATTATTTTGGGGGAAATAAAAGACTCCACTTCTCAATCCATTTCAATGTCGAATCTAAGGAGTTTAATCAACTCCTACAAACTAGTTTCTTGAACTTAGAAGGACAAGGGGCCTTCCAACCCCATCCTCCACCTGAAATACCACCCATTCAACCTCATCCAAGGATTTATGGTATCCCTATACCACCACATGTTTCAATACCTCCTGATATTCCAGCCAATGATGGTTGGAATGAAATTATTAATCCGCCTTAGCATCAAACCCAAGGATGGCCCGTGGTTTCATTTCCATTACCTCCACCTCCTCCAAAGTGATATGCCCTCCATATTTCATCAGAATATTCACATGCCCATTCTTCTCATCGATTGAAGAATATTAAATCTCAATTTCAAGAGCCCAAGCCTAGCAAAGGAAAACGACCTTCCTAGTCTGTCAATTCTGATTAGTCAATAACTTCCTCACATCCAGTCACTTCTCATGCCAAGCATCCCCAAAATGAAAGAAAACATATTTCCTTTGAGTACATGCATCCAAAAGCATTAACAACAAGAGTTAAAGCACCAATTGATGAAGGTTTGGAAGTCATAAAGCCACAAGAAAGTAAACAGAGGCAATTGCCTCACATAAAAAATATGACTTATTATTTTATAGTGTTATTATGATTTTATTGTTGAGGAAAGTTATGGTTATTTTTAGACAATTACATCCTTGGGATAGGTTGATTATTTATCATGTTTGGATATTTTCACAACTTTATTATTTTTGGGGCAGTTGATGGTATATTTATTTTGACATATTTGTGACAACTTTTTGACTTAGACAACAATTTGATATATTTATTTTTAATAAATATATTTATCATTTGGGAGTCACAAGGGTGTTTACAAATGAATTATGAGTTGATTTGTATATATTTTATGTCGATGATTAAATGGATGCTTATTGACATACATTTGTATATTTTCATGGAGGAACAAGGGGAATATGTTAAAAATTAAACAAAAAGTCATTAGGGGGTCCCCACCTATTGGTTAGTATTTATTTTATCCTTATCATTAAATATTATTATTATTTTATGAGTTTTCCCCATTAACTAAAATTAGTTAATGACTTAACTAAAAGTAGTTGAACTTCTCAAACTACTTTTGGAGAAATAAAAGAAGATTTCAAGGGACAAGCAAGGGAGAGTGATAGAGAGAACTCTAATAAGGTTTGTTCTTGCTTTTTAAGTGAGATTAATTTACTATTCCATTCATCTCTGGAATACATAAGTGTTAAGGATTTCTTCTTGATAGCAAGATCCTACTAAAGGTGGAAATAAGGAGAGCCAAGAAGTATCGATTTGTTGATGTACTTCATAAGGTTGATCAGTTATCTATGATAGTCTATGGATTCTTACTAGATTTATGGATCGTTTTTCAGTACTAATTAAGGATTTTGTGCATAGTCAAGGAAATGGCATTTGTGGCCTGTTATTTTATCTTTGTTTCAATCTTGGTTTCACATAAAGATACCAGTAGCCTCTATATGATGTAATATACCATCTTTTATTACTAAGTCCCATTATAGTCCTTATATTTTGGGTATGAAGAATGTTGTTGGTTGTATTTAAAAATTGAATAAATAAAATCTTTGGATGGTTTTGAGGTCTCATTTGAGTTTTCTATGTAATCTTTTATCAGGCTTTTATTTCTAAAGTTGCTCAAAAACTTTAAAAATATTTTATGTTTTAAATATTTTCTTTTTCTTTGACATACTTCAATTATAAAAGATAACTTTATTTCCAAGGACATATTTCTTGAGAATTAATTGAAATTTTTATAAAAGAGGCTATAAACACAGGGTGATAATCCCAACTATTTTTCTCTAGCTAGGTAGAATTCGAAAATGTTGGTATTAGGATAATGTCATTCCTTTTCATCAACACCTTGTACTCTGCAACATTATTCGTGCAATCAAATCCAAGTTTGCATGCCATCAATGTTTTATTTCCTAAAGGATCTATGAGAATACAACTAGCTCCTACACCTTCATTTGACTTATAACAATCAAAATACAAAGTCCAACATTATTTTTATTTATTGAGTCAATATCGTCTACTTTTGAATAATCAAAATGTGGAATCTGGGTAACATGTAAAATTTTAGAATGCAGACCTATCTTGAGAAAAGGTGATGGCTCTACAGAAAAAATTACCAAAAAACAAGTCTATGCAAAAATTTCCTAATATAGTATCTGTGAACATGATAGGGTCACTAGGATCATTCAAATATGTAACAATGTATTTCATATGATGTTCTCATTCTACCTTTATTTGATTTGGTCATCCATTAAAAGTAAACCACATATGCGACCAGTTTGTTGAGAAGAATCCATGTACTTTCTCTGACCAATCCCTGCTTAAAAGTAAACCATAGGCCTCTAGGATGTCAACTACTATGATATCAATGGTTTGATGAAATTTTGTATTTAAGAACAACCTAATGAATGCATCTTTTAATTCTCCTAGCA
The DNA here is from genome assembly GCA_009831015.1 of Picea engelmannii. Taxonomy (NCBI): domain Eukaryota; kingdom Viridiplantae; phylum Streptophyta; class Pinopsida; order Pinales; family Pinaceae; genus Picea; species Picea engelmannii. Next base: position 66,602 of record ML782628.1, on the reverse strand, counting down.
CTTTTACACTTGACATGTCTAATTGTTCTATTTGTATAGCATATTTTTTGGGCTCTATGTTCAATTTATTACATATTCAATAGGGCATGACATTGAAAGATGCTCCTGAATCAACTAAACAATTATGTACATTTCGATTAAAAATATCGAAAGTCAAGAGAAAAGGAGGAGTATGAAAACCAAATTTTCCTCAAATTAGGGCAACATTTATATTAGAAAATTTTGGAGCTTATTTTTCTTTTTCGGATTTTGATTGCAAGGCTTGCATTGACTTATTTTTTTGTTGAGTTTTTTGGTTAATTCAAAAAGAGAAATATTGGATATTGTCTTTTTTAAATCTTCTACAATATCATAGTATAAAACATTAGGAACAGAGGGTGATCTGATTTGAGAAGAATTTACCTTATTTGAAGGTACTTTCTTTTTTTATGAAGGAGTAGTTGTTGCTTCAGAAGTGGAAGGGATCCATTTAATTTTTGTTTGGGAAATACAAATTTCTTCAGATATTTATTCTTCAATATCATCATTACTTATCCCACGAATAAAATCCCAAAAGAGGTTGATTGATGGCTCAGTATTTTGATCGTCTCTTTGTTTTTCTTGTCCCAATGATCCTTCTTCATTTTCCTCCATTGCAACAAAAACTTTGAACATATTAATAAAGGATGGAAAATTATTTTCAGAATTATTGGCTTCGTGCACTCAGAAATAATTATCTTGAGAAAACTCTTCAATGTGTATCTCTTCAGGAGGACAATTAGGATTATTAGGTGGTGGATGATTTCTTCTAAAAGAAGGTTTCCAATATCTTCTATTTGATGAGATTTCTCCTGCATTTCTATTGAGATCAAAAATATCATTAGACAATTTATGAATCATTCTATGAAGACCATCCATATCAAAAGTTTCTTTGTCTTTTTTTCATCAGTAGTTTTAACCATAATATGTTTCCTAGCTGGTTGAAAAACTATTTTTTCTTCAACTGATGTTTTATTTGCAACACTAATCATTTCTAATTCTACCTCTAGGGTTTCTTGGAAAACAGCTGCCAAATTTGTCTTTTTTTCCCTTTTAACAAAAATAGCAATAGAAGATGGAAACACTGAAGTATAAAATTCGATAATTACATTTCTTGGAGGCCTAGAATCTTCTGGGATTTTATTCATTAACGTTAAGAATCTTTGGTTGAAATCTTTAATTTTTTCTTTAGGATCCATTTTTATTCTTAATAATTCTAAAACTAAGATGGCCATAGTTTTTTCTTCTCCAAAAGTTTTCATGAAACAAGTTTCAAAATCATTCCAATTTGTGATTGATCCTTGTGGTAGTGTAAAATACCACGTGGAATCTTTTCCTTTGAAAGTATATGGGAATAAACGACACACAACATCTTTATATTGCACGCCTTTTAAGTTAACTGCTAAAATATATTTACTAATGTGATCTTCTAGAGATTCCCTATTATCATGATCAAATTTTGGTAGAATTTTTTCAAGATTTTTGGGAAGGTCATGAATATCACTAGGAACTACAACATCTCTAGGAGTAATCCAAGGTCACCTAGGTACCCTAGCCATTCTTCTACCTTGAGTTTGTCTACGACTTACTGGAAAGGTTTGTCTAGGACCTCTTGGTGGTGAAGGTGGTTGGGATCCAACAGGAGTGTGAGGTGGACCCTATGGTGGCGAACACGGTTGGGATCCAACATGAGTGTGAGGTGGACTCTATGGTGGATATGGGGGTTTTCTTGACCCTAGATGATATGGGAAATTGATTAGATAATCACTAGGATCTTCAGATCCCCTTAATATATTCGAGATTTGACACAAATGGTTACGTCTAGAGAGAAAATTTAATTCATTTCCCTTGTCTTTATTTGATTATCTAGTTATTTCTAGGATGATGAATTTGATAGAAGGTTGACCAATTTCCTTAATATGTGCTCTAGTTAACACCCTTGATGCCACACACCCACTACGGCAACCTATATTTTTTGTCTTTTTCTTCGAGGGACAGAATCCCCGAATTTCTATGGGGCCTAGCATAGACCACCCCTTTCCTTATCGTCCTCCAAGTGACCACAACCTGGCCTTAGCGCAAGCACCTTTCGTAACTCACGAGTTGGGAGTCCAGGCTCTCGACTCCTCTTTCTCCAAACGCTAATACCCGAGATGCGATACAGGTATGGCTCTCTCCTCACTAGTGCTTACTACATGTAACCATAGGCTAGGCTAAACACTAGCAGCACTTGCAACTCGCGACTTCGCTAGTTGGAGTGTTGAGCCCTCATGCTCCTCCTTTGCGAATCCTTGAGATGTGAGAGGTCAACGTTATGTGGACTCTGCCAAGCGACGCATACACGCCACTTATCTCCTCCGCTGTACTCTACTTATGAGTTGTGTCGCTGTCACCCGTCGCACGAGACCTCAGCTCTCGGCGTTTCACAACCTTAGCGATCAAGGGGCAACTTCTTCATCCTGCAAAACCCTGAGCCATGATAAGTCAACAATGGGTTGACTCTTTCCTAGGCGCCATGTGTCCACCACCTGTCACCCACTCCCACCTTTCTCTGGGCGCTTATTGTTACACCACCTATCAACCACGTGGTCCCCACCCAATGAGTGTGCCACGTGTTCGCACGAACCCTCGATGCTCGGCACTTCGCAACTTCTGCAGTCAAAAGGAGATTCTTTCAACCTTTGAACGCCCGATACGCGATACCATGTAGAGTTTCTGATCCAACGGTTCTCCCGTGGCTTGGATCCAATGACCATGATCATGTCGCGATTTCACGAATCGTGAGTTTGTGCAGTCCTACCATTGACCACTCCAAGTCACGAGTCAGCGAAATGCTACCCGACTACCACGCATCCTGTGCTGATGGATGGTTCTGAATACTTCAGGACTTTCAGGACGTTGTTGAGTCCACTCTCCTGCCTATGCAAAGGTTAAGATTAGCGGTCAATAGAGCTCCGACAGATCCTTGGATCTACGGTCCTAGATCCCATCGCTACTTGTGAAGGTTGAAAGGGTCGAGGTGTTAACGCTTGTGCTCCTCCTCTAGATCCATCGGCCTTGACAGATCTGGGGTATTTCCAAAAGGATTCTGACCGTTCGTCTACCAACGATGGGGTAATCTCTTTTGATAATTGGACTCGCTATCCTTTCTAAGCTTGAATCACGAAATTCAACCTCTCAGAGCTTTAAACTCCCATGACTCCAAGACCTTAGAGAGCTACTCTTTCTTGCATAAGGTTTCTAGACCCGAATCGCATGAACCTTCAGACGGTTCTTAGGCAATTGTCCCTGATCTTAGTCAAGTATATGGGTAAAGGTTCAGTACGGTTCCAAGTTTTATGGGGTAATTCCCGAGGAAGATTACTCTCGAGGAGCCTTCCTAGAATATTACAAGAATTAAGCAAACAAGATGATTCTTGGTGGAGTGAACTCATGCCCCAAACTTAATCATTTGTACAGAAACCAACTATGGCATGTAAGTATACACATGCATCCATTATTTCCGGTCTAAAACACCAGGCAATCATTCCACACAAAAATCATTATGGGCATATAAACATGAGCATGTATTCATCATATTCAATTCAAAATACAAGGCATAAAACACTTATCAGATCCACCAGGCGTGATGCAACTGTTGGGAGGGGTGCTCGTTTCCACCCAACCGTAGGCTCGGTGACTCCAAACAGATTTACCACGAGCCACCCCCGAGCTAGACCACGATGCTTTGAGATTCAATGTCCTACTTCCAGCTCAATGGAATTCAAGGACGAAGGTTACTCTCCTTCTCCTATGTTCAGAATTCCCTGTGTTTCCAGAGTTTCTCCAGTTCTCTTCCACGATCCCTGTCGTGCGTGCTCTCCCTCTCCCTTTACCACACTTCCTCTCTTGCCTTTTCTCTGTAAGATTGCATGTGGCATGAATTTCCCCATCTATGGTTAGGTCTGAGAGCTTTTACTGATGGGAGATTCACCCCCATCCCCTCATTAACTCTTGAGGAGCCTCCCCACCTACCAATCTGATGGGAAATCCATTCCAGGGTCAGAGATTTGCTTTGGTTTTGAGCAAGTAAAAACCAGTATGGTACTGGCTCGGTCGAAGTTAACGCAATCATTCCAGGTCCCTTCCACCACCTCTCATTAGCCATCATGGTCTCTTTTAGCACATCCCCTCCCAGCAGTTATGCAACACATATTCATAACATAATTTACATTCATCGACCTTTTATCTAAAGGTCCGTCAAATCAAACATTCACATCTTTGAGTTTGCCATAGTTCTTGGCCACTATAGTTATTTTTACAGACTGAGGGAAATAGGGTGTTACAATTCCTTCCCCCTTAAAGGAACATCATCCTCGATGTTCTATCTATCAATATGACATGTATGTATAGAAGTAAACAAAATCGGATATGTGTGTTTCATGGCATCTTCCATTTCCCATGTAGCCTCATCTGGGCCAAAATGTTTCCACTGCACCTTGACCTATGCAATGGTTCGGTTCCTGAGTGGGGTTTCCTTTCTATCTAGTATGCATTGAGGTTCTAGTAGGTATTCTCCCTCTGGTTCCACCTGGATCACAGACCATTCAATTATGTGATAGAATCATGTACATATTTCTTCAATAATGAAACATGGAAAACATTATGTGCTTTTACTGTGGGAGGAAGTGTTAGCCTATAGGCTACAGGTCCCACTCTATCTAGAACTTCAAAGGGTCCACAATACCGAGGTGCCAACTTGGCACAAGCTCCCATCCTCAGGGAACTCTTCATGGGCTTAACTCTGAGATATACGTGGTCTCCCGTCTTGAATTCTCTTGGATTTCTCTTTCAATTGGAGTAACTTTTCTGTCTGTTCTGAGCGACCTTTAAATTTTGTTTTATCTGAATCACTTGTTGTTCCATTTCTTTCAACATGTCAGGAACAATAGTAATTCTATTTACGGGATTATTCCAACTGACAGGAGTGTTACACGACCTACCGTAGAGGACTTCGAAAGGGCTCATCTTCAGGGATTCTTGGTAGCCATTGTTGTAGGAGAATTCCACCAGTGGCAGGTAATCTTCCCACTTTTTGGGTTGATGCATTACATGCATCCTTAGCATGTCTTCTAGTATTTGGTTCACTCTTTCCATCTGTCCATTGGTTTGAGGATGATAGGCTGTGCTAAACAGTAATTTGGTCTCCAGACCAACCATCAAGGATTTCCAAAAATTGGAAGTAAATTTCATGTCTCTGTCAGACACGATCTCTTTAGGCATACCATGTAGTCTGAATATCTCCCTCATGAATATGTTGGTGATGTCTATTGCCTTGCAAGTCGACTTGATGGGGATAAAATGAGTGGACTTTCTCAGTTTATCCACCACCACCATGATGGCGTCATTTTGTTTGGTCGAGGTTGGTAATCTGGTGATGAAATCCATGGAGATGGTTTCCCATTTCCATTCCGAGATCGGTAGAGGTTGTAATAATCTTGTTGGGTGTCGATGTTCTGCTTTAACCTATTAGCATTCTATGCATTTGTCTAAGTACTCATCTATGTCGTTCTTCAATCCAGGCCAATAGAATTGTTTCCTGGTGGCTGTGATCATCTTTTGGTATCCTGGATGACTAGTATATGGTCTTTTATGTAGTTCATCCATTATGAACCTCTTCAAGTCATCACAATCTGGAATATACAATATGTTTTTTTCAGTTAGCATGCCTCCATCTATCATCTGGTAGCCTTCATACTTTATCCCTGTGGGTTCTTGCTCCAGGTACGAGGTCACAGTATGGAAGAATGTGTCAGTTTCTTGTGCATTCTTAACTCTTTCCCTGACATTGGTCTCACAAGTGCTCACCGCTACCAGATGAATTTTTTTCATACTTCTGCTAAGGGCATCAGCCACCTTATTTTCCTTTCCCTTGATATGTTTGATTTCGAAATCAAACTCACTAAGAAGGGCCATCCACCTAGCTTGTCTGGCATTGAGCTTTGGTTGGTCAAACAGATATCGCAATCCACAGTGGTCTGTCATAAGTACAAATTTCCTTCCCAGGAGGTAATGCCTCCACATTTTTAAGGCATGCACTATGGCGGCCAGTTCTAGATCATGGGTCACATAGTTGACTTCGTTCTCATTCAATTTTTGGGATTCATAGCAGACTACACTTCCTTCTTGCATAAGGACTCCCCTGAGCCCTTCGTTACAGGCATCTGTGCACACGAGGAAGTCATTTTTGGGATCGGCGATCTTCAACACGAGTGCATGTGTCAGAAGGTTTTTCAGGGATTGAAATCTTTCTTCACATTCTTGTGTCCACGTGAATTTAGCTCCCTTTTTCTGGAGGGCAGTGATTGGGCAACCAATCTTGGAGAATCCTTTTATAAATGTCCTATAGTATCCTACTAAGCCCATAAAGGGTCTGATATCCAAAACGTCCTTTGGGGTAGGCCATTCCATGATAGACTTGATCTTGTCAGGGTCTACTACTACTCCTTTTTCAAATATGACATGGCCCAAGTAATGTATTTGCTTCTGGAAAAAGTCGCACTTGCTAAATTTGGCATAGAGTTGATGTTCTCTTAGCACTTGAAGCATAAGTCTAAGATTTTCCTCATGTTCCTCTCTATTCTTGGAGTAAATTAATATATCGTCAATAAAAACTAGTACAAATTTGTCTAGGAATTTGCTGAGCACATTGTTCATCAAGCACATAAAAGTGGTAGGGGCATTGGTTAATCCAAATGGTACTACCACAAACTCATAGTGACCATATCTCATCCTGAAGGCAGTTTTGTGGATATCTTCACCCTTAATTCGGACTTGATGGTATCCAGATCTCAAGTCAATCTTTGAGAAGATGGAAGCACCTCACAATTGATCGAACAAGTCATCAATCTAGGGTAAGGGGTACTTGTTCTTTATGGTTACCTTATTGAATTGTCTATAATCTATGCATAGTCGGAGGGTACCCTCTTTCTTCTTCACAAACAGAGCTGGTGCTTCCCATGGGGAAACATTGGGTCGGATATACCCTTTGTCCATCATTTCTTTTAGTTGTAATTTAAGCTCAACTAGCTCGGGTGTGCTCATCCAATAGGGTGTCCTAGACACGGGCACTGCTCCTGGTGCAAGTTCTATTGAGAAGTCAATGTCCCTTCTCGGAGGTAAACCCGGTACCTCTTTCGAAAACACATCTCTATATTCTCTTAGTGTGGGGTGGTCTTCGAGGCTTGGTTTGTCATCTTCAACTGATTCCAACACCTGTATCGTATATAGTGGACATCCCTTTCTGCAATACTTTCTCATTTGAAGGGCTGATATTTGTCTCACCGAGACAGGTTTTTGGATCCCTCGAAGGGTTATCCTTCTTCCTTCTTCACTTACACATTCTAAGGTTTTATGGTAATAGTCTAGTTTAGCTTTATATGTGGCTAGCCAGTCCATACCAATCTGTTGGTTATGGAGCCTGATTATCTTCCTAATTTAGAGGTCTTTTACTTTTAGCCGTGTTTATACCCCATGAAATATTTACACCCCAGAAGTATGTACACTCTTCCACGCGGGGGAGTGCAGAGGGGGGTACCCCCTCTGTGGGGTCCAGGGGGGCTATCCCCTCGGCTGGCAGGTCTGGGGGCAAGTGGGCCCCCAGTGGGGGTTCGGGGGCAGCATCCCCCGAAGCAAAAATTTCCTTGTAAAAGTATATTGTAATTTCATTGTAAATCTGGACCGTTCATTATAAGGTCGCAGATCTAACGATAGAGATTATGTTAGGGTTTTTTTTTTCCCAGAAGGCAACCCTCTTTTATGAGGGAAATGTATTGCGGCTATGGAGGTTGGCAAGTATTGTATTCTAAGAGAGGAGACTGTGAGAAAAAGAAGAGGAAGTTACAGCAGGTTTTGCTGTAGGTTGTATCCCTTCATTTTGTTGGATAATAATAAAGAAAGGACCTGGCAATTTCTATGGTGGACGTAGCCCACACTGGGTGAACCACATAAATCTGTGTCTCTCTTTTATTGTGTATCTTTTGTGTTTTATTTCCGCATTTGTTTTATTTCATTGCTCCACGGTCCTGTTTTTTCTAACAACTGGTATTAGAGCGTAAGGTAACTCGCAGGAAAAGAGGGTTCCTGGTTCGAGTGGGAGCAATGTCGGAAGATGGAAAGTTTAGGGTCAAGAAATTTAACAGCCAAAACTACCATTTATGGAAGATGTAGATGGAAGATTATTTATACCAGAAAGATCTATTCCTACCATTGAACGGAGTAGCAAAGAAGCAGGCGGCCATGAAGGACGAAGAATGGGAGATTCTTGACAGAAAGGCTCTAGGCATTATACGACTGAGCCTGGCAGCATCGGTGGCTTTCAATATCTCAAAAGAAAATACAACGAAGGGTTTGATGGATGCGTTGGCCAAATTATATGAAAAAACCTCGGCATCTAATAAGGTATTTCTAATGAAGAGATTATTTAATATGAAGATGTCGGAAGGTGGGTCTATTGCAGATCATTTAAATGAATTTAATACGGTTACTAATCAACTAAGTTCTGTAAAAGTGGACTTTGATGATGAGGTTAGGGCTCT
>ML782628.1:25071-53658 GCA_009831015.1 Picea engelmannii | reverse complement strand
AGGGGGTCTATCCCCTCGGCTGGGGGGTCTGGGGGCAAGTGGGCCCCCAGCGAGGGTTCGGGGGCAGCGTCCCCCGATGGGGGTTCGGGGGCAAAGCCCCCGAAGCAAAAATTGCCATGTAAAAGTATATTGTAATTTCATTGTAAATCTAGACTGTTCATTATAAGGTCGCAGATCTAATGATAGAGATTATGTTAGGGTTTTTTTTCCCTAGAAGGCAACCCTCTTTTATGAGGGAAATGTATTGCGGCTATGGAGGTTGGCAAGTATTGTATTCTGAGAGAGGATACTGTGAGAGAAAGAAGAGGAATTTACAGTGGGTTTTGTTGTAGGTTGTATCCCTTCATTTTGCCGGATAATAATAAAGAAAGGACCTAGGAATTTCTCTGGTGGACGTAGCCCACACTGGGTGAACCATGTAAATCTGTGTCTCTCTTGTATTGTGTATCTTCTGTGTTTTATTTCCGCATTTGTTTTATTTCATTGCTCTGCGGTCCTGTTTTTTCTAACACAATCAACAAGACATACGATCCAAGGGGTAGTATGTTAAGGGTTGCTTGGGTGGGGATTTCACCCATAGTGAATTGGCAAGCTGGTATGACCTCTGCTACCTTTCTTTTGGTGCCAGTGGCTAATTGTACCAACCATGGCTTGGTGTGTTTATGTGGCTATAATTTACACTTATCAATAGCCTTAGGAGCTATATAACTCAAATTTGAACCAGGGTCAATTAGAATAGACACTAGATGGTTGGTGATCATACCTTCCATCTCGACCATTGAAGCTTGGTGGTCAGCTTGTTTATTATCCATGGCTGCATAAATTTGTGGCATACTCCTGGCCACGTCATTGACGGTGATAGCTTCTTGAACGTTGTGAATTCTCCAACTATTCTATTGTCAGTGCAAGCAGTCCCTCAGTAGATGTTCTTCTCCACAACCCCAACATTTCAAGGGTTCTCTCTTTGGGTTATCAATCTTTCCTGGGGTAGATCCAAAAGGTCTATTTCCACTCTGGGAGGGGAAATTCTGTTGGTGTACACTTTGGGTTGGGAATCTCATCCTTGAGTCATTTTTATAGTTTTTAAATATTGGGGATATAAACCCCTTTTTCTGGAATCCCAAACTATTCTTCTACTTCCAGCCTTCGCGAGGTTCTATCCGATGCCCAAGCCATTCATAACAATATCTTGCCTTTCAGATAGTGTCTTATAGGGTCTTTGGCTCGTCAAACTCAATCCTGTTCTGATAGTCCTTAGGTAGTCCATTGATGAATCGTTGCACCTTTGCCTTTTCTTCTTTATATAGGGTACGTACCTCAGCAACTCGAGGAATCTGCTCACATATTCCTCTATGGTGAGTTGCCCCAGTTTGAGTTCATAGAATTCTTTAGTATTTTTGTCGAAAATCCCCAAATTTCTATGGGGCCTAGTGCAGACCATCCCTTTCCTTATCCTCCTCCAAGTGACCACAACGTGGCCTTAGCGCAAGCACCTTTCGCAACTCGTGAGTTGGGAGCCAAGGCTCTTGACTCCTCTTTCTCCAAACGCCGATACCTGATATGCGATACGGGTATGGCTCCCTCCTCACTAGCGCCTGCTACATGTAACCATAGGCTAGGCCAAGCACTAGAAGCACTCGCAACTCGCGACTTCGCTAGTTGGAGTGTTGAGCCCTCGTGCTCCTCCTTTGCGACTCCCCAAGATGTGAGAGGTCAACATTACATGGACTCTGCCAAGCAACGCGTACACACCACTTGTCTCCTCCACTGTACTCTGCTTACAAGCTGTGTCGTTGTCGCCCATCGCACGAGACCTCGGCTCTCAACGTTTTGCGACCTTAGCAATCAAGGAGCAACTTCATCTTGCGAAACCCCGAGCCACGATAAGTCAACAATGGGTTAACTCTTTCCCAGGCGGCATGTGTCCACCACCTGTCACCCGCTCCCACCTTTCTCTAGGTGCTTATTGTTACACCACCTGTCAACCACGCGGTCCCCACCTAATGGGTGTGCCACGTGTTCGCACGAGCCCTCGATGCTCAGCACTTCACAACTTTTGCAGTCGAAAGGAGATTCGTTCAACCTTCGAACCCCCGATACGTGATACCACGCGGAAGTTCTGATCCAACAGTTCTCTCGTGGCTTGGATCCAACGACCACGATCACGTCGTGATTTTGCAAATCGTGAGTTCATGCAGTCCTACCCTTGACCACTCCAACTCGTGAGTCAGCGAAATGCTACCCGACTGCCACGAGTCCTGTGCCGATGGATGGTTCTGAATACTTTGGGACTTTCAGGATGTTGTCGAGACCACTCTCCTGCCTATGCAAAGGTTAAGATCGATGGTCAATAGAGCTCTGACGGATCCTTGGATCTACGGTCCTGGATCCCATCACTACTTGTGAAGACTGAAAGGGTCGAGGTGTTAACGCCTGCGCTCCTCCTCTAGATCCATCGGTCTTGACAGATCTAGGGTATTTCTAAAAGGATTTTGACCGTTCATCTACCAACGATGGGGTATTCTCTTTCAATAATTGGACTCGCTATCCTTTCTGAGCTTGAATCACAAAATTCAACCTCTCGGAGCTTTAAATTCCCACGACTCCGAGACCTTAGAGAGCTACTCTTTCTTGCATAAGGTTTCCAGACCCAAATCACATGAACCTTGAGACAGTTCTTGGGCAATTGTCCCTGATCTTAGTCGAGTATCTGGGTAAAGGTTCGGTACGGTTCCAAGGTTTATGGGGTAATTCCCTGGGAAGAGTACTCTCGAGGAGCCTTCCTAGAATATTACAAGAATCAAGCAAACAAGACGATTCTCAGTGGAGCGAACTCATGCCCCAGACTTAATCATTTGTACAGAAACCAACTATGGCATGTAAGTATACACATGCATCCATTATTTCCAGTCTAAAACACTAGGCAATCATTCCACACAGAAATCATTATGGGCATATAAACATGAGCATGTATTCATGATATTCAATTCAAAATACAAGGCATAAAACACTTATCAGATCCACTAGGCGTGATGCAACTACTGGGAGGGGTGCTCGTTTCTACCCAACCGTAGGCTCAATGACTCCAACCGGATTTACCACTAGCCACCCCTGAGCTAGACCACGATGCTCTGAGATTCAATCTCCTACTTCCAGCTCAACGGAAGTCAAGGACGAAGGTTACTCTCCTTCTCCTATGTCCAGAACTCCCTGTGTTTCCAAAGTTTCTCCAGTTCTCTTCTGTGATCCCTATCACACGCGCTCTCCCTCTCCCTTTACCACACTTCCTCTCTTGCCTTTTATCTGCAAGATTGCATGTGGTGCAAATTTCCCCATCCGTGGTCAGGTCTAAGAGATTTTACGGATGGGCGGTTCACCCCCATCCCCTCATTAACTCTTGAGGAGCCTCCCCACCTACCAATCTGACGGGAAATCCATTCCAGGGTCAGATATTTGCTTTGGTCTTTGAGCAAGTAAAAACCAGTACAATACTGGCTCGGTGGAAGTTAACGCAACCATTCCAGGTCCCTTCCACCACCTCTCATTAGCCATCGTGGTCTCTTTTATCACATCCCTCCCAGCAGTTATGCAACACATATTCATAACATAATTTACATTCATCGACCTTTTATATAAAGGTCTGTCAAATCAAACATTCACATCTTTGAGTTTGCCATAGTTCTTGGCCACTATAGTTATTTTTACAGACTTGGGGAAACAGGGTGTTACACTTGATAACTGAAGTTGTGGATTGATAACAAAAATTTCTTCAGAAATGGAAGAATCAATAAGCTCAATTGAAGATGGTTATATAGAGTTGAATTAAGATTCTACTTCTTATGGAATTTCTATAATTCCAGGTGAATTGGACATCGAACCTTGTTTAAGATATGTAGTTCCACTAGTATATTTAGGAATCCTTTTGGGAGGTGATTTGGTTTGAGATGATTGCAATGGTTTACCCCCACTAGATGATTTACCAACCATGCATGTCACTCAACCCTCCTAGCACCAACTGTTGACAAGTGGGAAAATTCTCTCATGTAACAGGGGACAACTACCTAATCACAAGAGCCAATTAGTATAGTTTTCATTTGGGATGGTAGTTTCCAACAGATTTAGTGGGATCGACTTGCCACTTAACAAACTTTCTCTTTAAAAAGAGAATTTTATTTCTTTGGGATTAAATCTTTTCTGAAATTATCCTGAAAGGAAACAAAAGTTTTGATTCTATCTAAAATATGAGAGTGTGACTAATATGTGTAGATGAAGAGAAATGGATTCCTTAAAGCATATAGAAAGAATTCATTGGCTTTGAGAATAATCAAAATTTATTGATGACTCTTCTAAGAATAGATATAAACCATCAACATCTACACTTGAATGATAACCATAAATTAGCTTAAGACTTTTGCATACAAAAAGTGTAAGATAAAAACCTATATAAATAGGTTATCATATTTCAACAGTTTATCAACAATCTTCAAAGAATTGAACAATTGTTGAATAAACTAGATCGGCTAACATATATCAAGAAAAAATAAAAATATACATGGCAAACATGCAAGAAAGAATTCTCACATTTTATCATTATTTTAAGATTATATAGTTATTTATAGAAATAATCATCCACAAAACAACTAGTGTTATACTTCATATAAGAAACAACTTATCAAAGGTTTTATAATGAATGGAAGAAGGGAAATTAAATATACAGTAAACAAGAATGCAACTTTGTAGCAATTTTCTTCACTCTAATGAAAAAGATAACAACTCTATTTTAATTAAGATTGAAACTAAAATTTGTTGAGAACAACAAACTCAAATTCAAAACAAGAAAATTTTCCAAGTGAGAGACAAAGATAATAAAACATATTTGAATAGTAATACCAAATGTTCTTCAATATTCTGGTCTCAGGTGTAGAAATAACTTAGCAATGTTTGGGAACGAGAAATATGCCTTTGGTAGTCCAAAATCCCACCCTAAGTTCATTACAAACTTAACTATTTATAATTCAAGTGCACTAACTAATTTTCCTAATATCACTTGGTATATCTATAACAAATTGTTTCTTGCTACAAAATATCAATTCGAGATCTAAGAAAAATCTTTAAAGAGGAAAATAAGATTTCTATTTTTTTGTTGTGGAATGACCATTACTTCACATCTGGCTTGAATTTGTCCTTGATCGAGGCTTTGTAGAATAAATTGGTTAGAGCTACAATCAACACACCATATGAGGATAATGAGTCTTATTGTTGACCTTCTACTATTTTTTTGCACATATGGTATCGAGAAAGTAATTACAAAAATATCCTAGATTTGTAAACAATAATAACAAAATCGAATTCAATTGCTAAATTTAGGAAATCAAAATATAAACTTCCATACCTTATGATTTTATCATCAGTGTCATGCTGGATTTTGAGCAGAGGTGAAGGAAAATGGGTGGTAAAAAATATTTAGGAAAAAAAAAAAAAAAGATAGGCATATTGACAGGAAAAATGTTAGGGGCCTAACCTCCCTAACCCCTCATGTAGGTAGAATAATATATTTCCATGTAATAAAGGTCGATATTAATAAGGCCTAGAAATAATGAAGAATAAGTCAAATGTTAGAAGACCTATTAGAAGATTCGGCTTCTAGAAGGATATTCCTCTAGATGGTTCTTTTGATAGATAGATTTAGTATAAATAGGAGTAGAGGGTATGATAAGTTTTGTCTTGAGAATTATTGTAATACAACGCTAGTATGTTGGAGGTTTCCTCCTCGAAGAGGCAAGTGAACATTGTTTCCTATCAATAAAGGTATTATTTTGGTGTTGTGGTTTAATCTATTGTGTTGTTCCGTTATTATTCTCTACAATATTTCTATTTTGAGCTATTGTAATAGATCTAGTACCTTACAAGTGGTATCAGAGCACTTTCCTTGACATAAAATTATGGGTTATTTTTTTTAGGGTAGAGACATATTTTGGTGTCTTAAAACTACAGAGATTTTTCGTTCCACGCATAAATACATGGTCAGGAAATCATACACGCAGGAACTACAAGTGGTACTTAAGCGCACATAGTTGGCCACCCTTGTAACCCCTATTGGTACCCCTTTGAGTGGTAGCGCATCAGACAACACTTGTATATGGATCGACATAGATATCCTGAAGCCCTCCATAGATAAACCAATCGACCGCCTGACTATTATAGTTCCATCAATATCAACATTCGGGAAGATACTCTCTAGTACCTAGGTAGTTGGGTAGTATGGCTAAGGAAATAGCCTAGCCTCCTTAGTTGGTGCCATGAGATATTGGGTCGAGTACTACTGTTGGACCTTGCACATATATCGAAGAGTTATAGCACAGGGAAAAACCTTATCTGTAGAAACCATGAGTACCTTAACCCTTGGGAAGGAAACATAAACAACACAAACAATATCTATTACCATGCAACTTTACCTCCTACATTCTGGTTGAGAAATTCCTACACACTTTTTACTGTTAATAATTTGGGCCTTTCAACACTACAACATTCTTCAAATCGAAGTATAACTCCGTAGAATAAAAAAAAAAAAAGAGTATAGTGGTCCCCCCAACACACTTATTTGGGACCTATCCCATTGGATTCCTCTCTTCTCCCTGATTCTCGTAGTACCTATCATTTTAAATACGTTTTTTTTTAATGGATCCGACCCCTTTTCTAACACTCTTTTTTGGCCCCTATCCCATTGGATTCCCCTTTTCTCCCTGATCACAATGGTATATATCACTTGACACCATTCTTATCAGTGGTCCCACCCAACCCTCCCGACCCCCTGCTTCCCCTCCCCCCCTCTCCCATTTTCCTAACCATTTTTCCAAATGGCCAACACTCGTGCCCAAGAACTCAATGCATTAGTTGTTGACAACCTCAACACAAGGAGGACATCAAGAATATCAATTCCAACATTAGTTCACTCAATTCCTCTGTTCAAATCCTCAAGTTCCAATGTGCCCACATCAAAGACATCAAAGCCACACTTGACCACCTGATGGGAATTTCCCAGAACCCTTCCTCTTATGAACAACCATCCTATAAGGAAGACCATGACTCTTCCCATTACAAAGGTCCTCATTCTACCCACTTTCCTTGAGACCTCTGCCTTCCCAAAATCGAGGTGAACAAATTTGATGGCTCGTATCACAGGCTGGGTCACACAAATGGAACATTATTTCTCTTTGCATGGAATTACTGCTGATTTAGCCAAGATATGTTATGGTATCCTACATCTAGATTTGGAATTTTGGCAATGGTGGCAATGGCGTAAAAAGGAATGCCAAGGGTATGTTCCTTGGACACAATTTGTTGCAGAACTTTATGACCTCTTTGACTCTGGTACCCACCACTTAGGTCGTTTGATAAAGTTGAAGTAGTATGGGACAATGGAAGACTTTATCGTGACATTTGAGCACTTGAATTTCATAACGGAGGGCATGCCAGGTGCTTTCTTCAAGGAATGCTTTATTAGTGGCCTAAAAGATGAAATTTGTGTCCATGTTCTCATGGAACCTCCCCATACTTGTTTGGAAGCTACTCAATGAGACAAGGAAGAGCAACATATTTTCTCCTCCTCGATCTGCAAACCATCATTTCCTCCTCACCCTAAACCCACCAATTCCACCCCTCCTTCACCTCCCCTCAAGATCCAGAAATTAAACAGGGTCGAAATGGTTGAACACCAACTCAAGGGTCTTTGTTATAATTGTGATGACAAATATTTTCGAGGGAACAAGTGTAAGGAACAAAAGATTTTTATGGCCATGACTAAGGATATTCCTACAAAAGAGGTTGTTGTTTCACCTACAGATGAGCTACCACAACCATCTGATCTGACCCCACCCTCTTATCCACCAGAACTTGAACTAGTGATTTAACTTAATGCCCTCACTGGCTTCTTTGCTCCCCATAACCTCAAATTAATTGGTTACATTAAAAATTGAAAAATCATCATCCTTGTGGACAGTGGTAGCACCCATAATTTTATTCATCGTCGAATTTCCCAAGAATTCAATTGTTACATCCGTGTCATCAATAATTTTCAATCATGATTGTCAATGGAGGTTCTATGAAATGTGGGGTACATTGTGAAAATGTGCAGCTCCAAATTGGTTAGTATCATCTGAAATCTCATATGTTTTATATAGACATGGGTGGTTGTGACATTGTTCTTGGTGTCAAATGGTTACGCACTCTGGGCCCCATTCTCATGGATTTTAAGGAATTAACCATGCAATTCCAACAAGAAGGAAAACACAATAAGTTCTAAGGCATCACCGCAGGATCCCATGAGATCATCAGTTCCCATCGCATGGAAAAGCTCCTAAAAAAGGGTCATTATGGAATTATTTCCCAAATCCACTCCATTCAAACTATTGAGACACCCTTTGTGCATCCTGACCTCCAATCTATCCTCTCCCACCACCAAGTTGTTTTTACCACTCCCAAATCCCTTCCCCCTTCCTGTGGAGTCTATGATCATTCAATCCCTCTCATAGTGGGTAGTCTTCCTCCCAATTTTTCCCTTATCGCCATCCCTTTTCCCAGAAGAATGAAATTGAGAAAACATTTCATGAATTGCTAGAAGCGGGTGTTATCCATCCTAGTACCAGTCCCTATTCTTCCTCAATGTTCATGGTACTCAAGAAAGAAGGTACTTGGCGCATGTGTCCTAATTTTCTTGCCCTCAACAAACCCACAATCAAAGACAAATTCTCCATTCCTTTCATTGATGACCTATTGGATGAATTGAGTGGTGCTCAATACTTCACCAAACTCGATCTATGTTTTGGCTACCACCAGATCCATATGAAAGAAGTAGAAATTCCCAAGACTATCTTTCGAACTCATGAGGGTCACTATGAGTTCTTGGTAATGCTCTTTGGCCTGTATAATGCTCCTTCTACTTTCCAAAGTCTTATGAATCATGTCTTCTGTCCTTTTCTCCATCATTTTGTCTTAGTTTTATTTGATGATATTCTCATCTATAGTAAAACTTGGACATCCCGTCTCGCCCATGTAGCTAAAGTTCTCCATCTACTCTCTTAGCACCAACGTTTCCTCAAACACTCTAAATGTGCCTTTGGAGCCTTAGAAGTGGAGTACCAGGGTCATATTGTCGGTAAGGATGGTGTAAGGGTGGATCCTAAGAAAATTGAAGCTATGTAGGATTGGCCTCTCCCTAAAACTCTTAAGAGCTTGCGTGGTTTTATGGGTTTAACAGGCTATTATCAGAAGTTTGTTCGAAATTATGGAAAAATTGCAGCTCCTCTCACTGGTCTCCTTTAAAACAATGCTTTCACTTGGACTCCAGTTGTTGATCACTCCTTCCAATCCTTGAAATATGTTATGTGCTCAACCCCTGTCCTACCACTTCTAGACTTCACAAAGACTTCCATACTAGAATGTGATGCTTTCTATAAAGGAATTGGGGTCATCCTCATGCAATATGGCAGGCCTTTGGCCTTCACTATCAAACAAAATTCCAAGAGACATTGGGCCAATCCATTTATGAAAAGGAAATTTTAGCTATTCTACATGTTATGGATCTATGGCATCCTTACTTATTGGGACAACGCTTCCAAATTAACATTGATCATCAGAGTCTCAAGTATTTTCTGGAACAACAAATTTCATCACCGAAGAAACAACAATGGGTGACCAAGCTATTTGGCTATGATTATGAGATCATTTACAAGAAGGGAAAGGAAAATGTAGTTGCAGACACTCTTTCCCAGAAGTATGAAGAAGACAGGTCCCTTTTCTCCCTCTCCTTAATTATACCAGATTGGCTCCAACTTGTTCGTCAGGAATGGCTACAAGAACCCAAAATTTCTAGCACGATCCACCAATTGCAACACAATTCTCCAACTTCTCCAGGGTACTCTTGGCACAATGAATAGCTTCACTACAAGGTCGTTTGTATTTAAGAAAACAATCTCATCTTAAATCTATGGTGCTTTCTAAACTTCATGCTTCCCCCAAAACTGGGCATTCAAGGTTTACCAAAACCTATGAAAGGGTCAAACATTCATTTTTTCTGGGAAGGTATGAAACAGGACGTTCGCGCCTTTGTGGTCAAATGTGAGGTTTTTCAATGCAACAAAGAAGAAACAGTCAAAGCTTCGGGAACACTCCAACCACTTTCGATCCCCCCTTCTATTTGGAGAGATATTTCTATGGATTTCATTGTTGGCCTACATAAATCAGGAAATAAATCAGTCATCATGGTGGTTGTTGGTCGTCTTTCCAAATATGCTCATTTCTATTCTCTTCAACACCCATTCACAACATCCACAATGGCTCAAATATTCATGGATAATATATTCAAGCTACATGGCATGCCTCATTCTATTCTCTCTGAGAAAGATCCCACTTTCACCAACAATTTTTTGTAGGGATTGTTCAAGCTACAGGGCACCCAATTGCATCTCAACACCACCTATCACCCCCAAATGGATTGCCAAACTGAAATTGTCAACAAGTGTTTGGAAACATATTTGAGGTGTTTTGCATATGAGAGGAAAAATCAATGGGGTCAATGGTTACCCCTAGTTGAATGGTGGTACAACACATATTACCATGCAACTATTCGCATGACTCATTTTGAAGCAGTATATGGCCAAAAGACACCGTCAGTTCTCTCATGCATGCCAAGGGTTTCGAAGGTTCGGGAGGTTGACAAAAATATTACAGTCTGAGAGGCTATTCTTCGTTCCCTCAAAGACAATTTTTCCATGGGTCGGAATCACATGAAGAAACAATTTGATCAAGGTCGTTCAGAATGTCAATTTGTTGAAGGCGACCATGTGTTTCTTTGACTGCAACCTTATAAGCAGACTTCACTCAAAGCTAAACACTGTCAGAAAATTGCTCCCAAATTTTATGGTCCTTATACTGTGCTCAAGCGAGTGGGATCAATGGCCTACCAGTTATCTCTACCCATTCATTCTAAGCTCCATCATGTTTTTCATGTCTCTTGCTTAAAGAATATGATTGGAACTAAGTGCCAAACTCAAACCAGTCTCCCTGAGTTGGATGAATAAGGTTCCATCTGGTTGCAACCAAAAGCAGTCTTGGACAAGTGAGAGCGTCATCTTCGTTAACACACCATCAAGGAAGTGTTAGTCCAGTGGAGTGATACAACTCCAGCAAACGCCACCTGGGAGTTGGCCACCATTCTACAAAAATTTCCTCATCTCAAGCCTTGAAGACAAGGTTGTTCTTCAAGGGGGAGGGCATGTTAGGGACCTAACCTCCCTAACCCCTCATGTAGGTAGAATAATATATGTCCATGTAATAAAGGTCGATATTAATAAGGCTTAGCAATAAGGAAGAATAAGTCAAATGTAAGAAGACCTATTAGAAGATTCAGCTTCTAGAAGGATCATCCTCTAGATGGTTCTTTTGATAGATAGATTTAGTATAAATAGTAGTAGAAGGTATGAGAAGTTTTTTCTTGAGAATTATTGTAATAGAGCGTTGCTTTGTTGGAGGTTTCCCCCTCGAAGAGGCAAGTGAACATTGTTTCCTATCAATAAAGGTATTATTTTGGTGTTGTGGTTTCATCTATTATGTTGTTCCTCTATTATTCTCTACAATATTTTTGTTTTCAGTTGTTGTAATAGATCTGGTACCTTACACAAAAACTTTATGGAAAATGGTCAAAACTTGTAAATATGTTGTTCTTCCTCTACTATTCAACTCCAATTCTTTATTTTTTTTAGCTTCCTCCTAGCTTTACACATCAGGATCTTCACTTGCATATTTTGGTTCCTTTGCTTGATTCTTTTTTACTACTTGAGCCATTTGTGAGCATATTTCACCAGCAAATCATTATGCTTTATCAGCTACTCATTTTCATCTTGAATCTTTCTACTATGAAGCTTTAGGCATTTGTTTTCAGATTTAATGACTTTATCAAGAGTCTTTAATTCTTGTATTTCATTCTTTAACCTGGTGATCTGATCTTCCCTTTTTTCTCAAGAGAGAGGTCATCATAAAATTTGACAAGGTGAGCAAATCATCTTCTGGCATTAAAGGCTAGCCTACTTCAGGATTTATGTTTGTTGGTATCTCTCTATTCTCATGTTTTTTGGTTGCATGTAAATCATCTCTATTGATGTTGATATCTGGTGAAACTTATGAATCATTTAATATTGGAGATTCTTTGTCTACCTTTTCCTTATTCTCAATGTACTCATATAATGATTGTTGAGAAGCATATAATTCTAGAGAGGGTTTAGGGTTTGACTATGTCACCTAAACCTTGCATTTCTTTGCTATTTTACTGGAGGTCAATTCCAATTTTGTTTGATCTTCTAAAATCTTTTTAGCCATAGATCTTATCATTCTAGTTTGAGGCACCCAATTAGTAATTGTTTTTTTCTTAAGATTGTTATTTCCTTTTCTATCTCTTTTGACCCATGATATATTACGAATTTCCTTCTCTTCTACTATGTCATCCACTATGGGATTCAATATATCATTAATTTCAATCCTTGTAGTATCCTACAAGGCAATATCTATAGAAACATATGCCATCGCTTGTTTTTCAAAACCATTTTCAAGAAGAAAATTATTTCAATCAATACCTAGTTTCTGCAATTTGTTCTTAACAGTTATTTGGATGAAACCATGATGGTATAGGGATTTTTCAGCATTTCTTTTTTGTTTCTAAACAGTCTTGGAAATTTTACTCAGATATTTGAGAAGATAGTGAGGCGTATTCAATGGCCTGTCCCCTTTAAGATGCGGGAGAATTATGATATGATAAAGGTAAACTAGACTGAAATGGCCTTCACAAGTTATATACCTTTGAATAAAAAAGATCAGTTATCTCCAGGGCTCTTTAAACTGGGTCATCCCTGGCTATGACATCAAAAGCTCTGTTTTTTAACCATTTTTCCCATGTCTGGGAAAGATTTAACATTTGGGCCAAAGAATTTTCTGAAATATGTAAGGTCAGATTCCCTACCTCTGCACATTCATCATCGAAGGAATGCGAAAATGCCCTTGTCATGCCTTCATTATGACCAATGAGTCTTTTGAAGAACTATCCCCAACCAACCCGTTCCAATATAACCATACATTCGGAGTTCAAACCCACAATATCCACTCTGCAAGGTTCGATACGAACTGCCATCTCTGAAACCCTCTTTGGTATCTAGTTTTGGTATTCTTCCTTTGTTCCCAAGATTTCTATTTTCTATTTCTAAGAATGATAATTTATGTAAAATAGAGTGTCATTTAGCTCGAGATTGTTTACAAAATGGATGTTATGATCAGTAAGGTGGCGAACTATGGATGCAGGTTAAGACAAATGTATGTGGAGTTTTGGCAAATAATTACTAGTTGAGGACAGAGCAATTGATGAATAGCATTAAGGATTACGAAATAATCATGGGTAATCATGCTTAGTTGAGATTTAGGACCAAAATGAAATGACATAATCATCAAATTTAAATGTTTATTGACATCTAATTTAACAATTTGAATTTGATTATGTATTAAATGTTTACCCATGTCCTTTAAACACGTGTCTGATTCAGATCCTCCTTAGTGCTTTGATGATTGTGCAATTAACTTGTCATCATGTCATGAAAACGATTTTATTGAGGCGAATTTGTGAAAAGGGAAAAAAATAAACCTTTATTAAGAATAGTAATTACAAAATCATGATTGATTTTGTAATTAATAAAAATATTTTATTGCACTTTGAAAATAACTTGAAAGACTAACTTTCATGTAATCAAAATCTAAACTTTCTTTTAATCAAAGGTTTTATTGTATTTATTATGAAAAAAAAGAAAATGGAAAGGTGTTATGCAACCATCACAACATGAGGTTATCCACTTTAAAGCACTCGAAGTCAAATAAATTTTCCCAGTAATTTTTTTTACCTCATAAGGTTCATACACATTTAGTAAAGTTAGATTCAAGCCCAATATTTTACTATACACCTTTATGCAAAGCTCTAAATGAACACTAAAAGAATTAATAAGGGACATATTGTGATTCCAACTAGTAATCAACCCCCCTAAAAACCCTTCTAAATATAAAGCAATAAATTCAATTCCCATCCCCTAAAAGACTTTTTTAGTTCAAAAATGAATTGGTCTCCCTTTCCCATTGTCTCTTGTACCATAATTATATCCATTTTTTCTAACTCCACAAGTTGCTTGAGAGCCAATTTGTTGGTTTGCGTCCCTAGGCCTCTCATATTAACTAAACGTACTTTCATTGAGAAACTGAGGAGGGGTTTATGCATTCTCTAAAGACCCTTGTAATCAACCTATATTTACCTTCATTGTCTTATTTAATTTATCTCTCTTGAGGTAGTTTTAAAGTTGACTTTCTCCCTATAGTCAAAGGTCCTAGGTATTTTGGGCAATGTGAAATCACACCCTCAGAAGTTGGTAAAACTGGTGGGGTCGGGCCCCTCTTTAGATGTAGAATATAATGCCCTACCCCCATCACAAAGGTGTCCAAGTTGAATTGACTATTCCTTCCACCAATAGAATTTTCCTTATCAATAGAATGAACCAACTCACAAGATTGGACATTAGTGGTATCCCTACTCACAAACCCACTAGGAAAATTCAAATCACTCGACAGAGAGGCCATCTTGCCACTACATATAACCTTCTACTTTTATTCCATAGGAAATCTTTCTACTTCTTCCATCTTTTGAAAAGCATAGGACTCCACAAATGGATTAAGAGGCACTGTAGTAGACTTACTCAAAAGCTAGAGATCCTCCATTACTATATATTTCTTGTAATCTTTCTTCTTTGTTGAGGATAGCAGACACCAGTCCAAGCCCAACTCTTAATCCAATGCTTCATATTTCTCCAACACTTATTGTGATCCCATAATCAAGGGTATGGAAAGGTCCTCACCCTGTAGGTCAACCTCCACCTTGTCCCCCATCTCATGAGATATTCCCTTTAGGATGCAAAATGAGCCATGAACTTTTGAACCTTGTTCCTCAACATATTCCCTTTGTATCAGGTCCACGGGTTTACCCTCCCTACCACCATTTTCAACTGAAATCTCCTTTTTCCACTAAATCTTTTTGAAGAAAACATTATCACAATCCTTGTGCATGTGGCCATAGGCATGGCACCTTGTGCATCTAAATGGGATGTTTTGATCATCAATAATCTGGGAATATTTTTTACCACCCATTACAAAATCCACTGACTCATAAATACCAATACTAACATCTATCTCGACTAGAAATCTCACCATAGACCAAACATCTCTAGTCAAAAAGCTATCATCAATTATAAATTTATTACCAAGCAAATTTCCAATAAATATAAGGGCCTGTAAATTTTGGATATCCATGGCTAAGGCGGGTAGCTTCACCCAATCTGGAGTTTTCTCCATAAACTTGGCTTTAGCCTCAAATAAAGGATGTCATGGCTTCATGGATAGGAAAGAACTATCCATGGGCTCTACTCCTTTATGAATGGACAAAGTTGCTTCCTTGGTAGTGAATAAGAGCCCCAACCAATCACGAGAGAGAATGTGAAAGCATGGAATGTAACCAAGAATAGGACCCCACGCCTATTGAATCCAACTACTAAGTTCTTCCAACATCACCCTCTGACCCATGAATTTCCCTAATAGATTATTTCCTACCAAATCAATTATTTGGTTTACAACCACATCTTCATCGACCACCAAGAAAACCCCACTCCCCTGACTATTCACCACATTCCATCACTTATTTCCCTTCACCTCCTTCACCCATGGCTCTCCTTGCAAATGTTGTAATTCTAGTTTCCCACCTTTAAAAATGTCATCTCCCACCTTCAAAACCCTATTATTTCCATCATCCATCTCAAGAAACAAAAACTCCAAGTATGGAGGGTGCTTTGTAGGTTTGAGAATTACTTCTTCCAAGGCCTCGAAACTAGATGTATTTTCTCTTCACTGAGTAGAACCATCCTCTCCTTCCAAAGAGATCCACTTACCATCCTCCAAAGGACGATCCAAATCCTAACAACAAGCCTGCAAATAGACACCACCCAATGGAACCATAGTACTTTACAGATTATCAATTGAACTACTTACCCTAAGTTTGGATTTTGCACTATATTTCCCCCTTTACCCCCAAGACTCTAAGAAGCCTTTCCACCAACGTAATGATACTAGGGTAGTTAGCAAATATTCCATCCTTGGCTAAGGAGTCTTCAAAATAATCCACGATTTAGATATCTTCCTCCATCCCTCAAACCCAATTTAATGGAAGATTTGGGTATTAATGCTAGAAGAGAACATGTTAATGATGATTACAGTGGGAAGGGATGCACTGCAAACCACAAATCAATTGTTAATTATATTTGTGTGTGAGCTAAATATGTGGTCGTATGAAAAAAAAAATCTGCTACAAAAGTGAGAAAAGCCTTTGAATGATGAGACACAACGGTTTTACCTTCACTTTTCTAGATCACATGCTTGATCTTCCAGATAAGATAAGACAGAGTTAGTACATCCACCCATCAAAACCCTAACTTTTCTTGATTTTCCACGAGAAAGAAGGGACTAACCCTTTCCACAATATGAAGGGGGTAACACGTAGAGTAGAATAACCCTTTTGTAATACACCACTAGAAGTGGACCCTAATAATCGAGTCTCACACTAGCACTTGTCATTTTGTAGTGGACCTTGGTACTCGAATCTCACACCACGTTTGTGATATCGGTTCTTCATATTGAAATACGTTTGAGACCCAAACCCTAAGTGGGACAATGACAACACTTCGATGGGACCACACATACCACATTGATATTGACAACAAGTGATATGAGGTAAAGGGATTATGTCCCAACCACGTGGTTATAGGACTTGTGACATGGACGGTTGTGTGCAATGTGAGGGTGGCGTGAAGACCACGTGGTCTTGTCTCAATGAGGTGTACTAATGCTTCTCTTCCCCAATACATCAACTTACCCTTTTGACCCCATATTGAAGTCAATTACATTCAAAGGTGTGATCACGTGAAGCATGACGTCACGTGCAAGGGACACCACAACGACCCCTCGAATATATATATATATAATTAAAAAAAAAAAGTATTCAGGGTTGTGATTAAGAAATTATTATGTTTTAATCGAAATGGTTATATTGGATTCAAAATATGTTTCTTGTATGTAGGAAGTATGTATTGAGTCATTATTGGTTCTTTTATTTAATGAAATTTCTTTATGTTCTATTTTTTTAATAGAAAATTTGCTTAATTATATTAGAAATATAATTTGTTTACATCTTGTATTATTATATCTAAGATCGATAGTGTGAGTATTCAGACCAGATAGTTCAAAAAAGTATTCGGACTAAACTTCCTTATAATAGAGACTGAGATCGTAACACAAAGATCACTCGTATCTTTTTACAAAAAGACTATATCTGCCAAAAACAAAATTGCTAAAACTGACACTGAAATACAAAGAAATAGCCCCATAATCTGTAAATCTAGTGAAGTCTAAGATGTCTCCTGGGTCCTCCAGTGCCATTAGACCAGAGATAATAAGTAATTTTTCCTTCTAGTTCTCCTAGTCTCTGTTTTGAAAGAAGATTTGTTTCCATATTGTAATTTATGAAAATATGTTCAAAGCTGATAGACTGAAAAAGTTTGATTAAGTCCTTGATTCTGGATTTCCATCCCTCGATTGCACAAACCTGGAGCCTTTCTCTATTGGAAAACCAATCAATTACAACTTTGGAGTCACCCAAGACCTGAAGACGATGTAGACACAGATGATCTACCAACATGAGAGTGGCCCAAGCACCCATAAGCTATGCTCTTGTGTTTGTGCCTCTACCACAGTTATAAACTCATCTTATGACTTTTAAATCTGGTGTTTTTATTACTCCTCCAGCTCCACACGAAGTGCCATCAAGTTGTGTTGCCCCATCGAACCATGCTAAAGTTGTATTACTTAGCTGCAGGATCAGAATATCTCTCGGGGGTCTATCTTTAAGAGGAGCTAAGACTCTATTTTGATGTGCCAAAGACTCTAAGACTCTATTTTGTCGAAGCTAAGGGATTCACAATTAGTGATTCTTCTTTTCCTATTAGAGTTTCTTTCAAAACCTAATTGAGATGAATAATTGCAAAAAAATTGAAGACACAATTGAATACAAAAGAAACGCATATCTAAACTAAGTTTTGATGGCGATTTCTTGTTATATAGATTGTCGTTCATTGGGAAATATATTTTTCCTCTTCTTTCGAGCTTCTATCCATTTCTCTTATGGATCTTAAAATTGTGTGATTAATTCTTGCAATTGACCTTCTTCCAAAAAATGTTGTCATTATATCCATTTGTTATACTTCAAGATCAAATATATATCAAGGTGTGATTACCATGCTAAAATGATAAAAAAATAAAAATAAAGGAAGGAAAATCAAAAAGTGACTACCATGACATTTTTGGGCATTGTATTATTTATTAATTTTTCTAATTATATTTACTAGCAATTTACACATATCTAAAAATATAGATATTAGAGAGATTCTAAGAGGTTGGATGAGGATATATTGTTTTTCCCTTCTAAGAAAAAGAAAGCATGTGAAACAAACAAATAATGACAAATTGATCATAACTAACTCTAAATAAGTCCCAACGATACAATGAAAATTACAAACAATTTTATAAAGATTTGAGATATTTAATTTAAATGTTGTATAGATGTACTTTCATGTAGAAAAAGTAAAGCAGTTCATCAAGTAAGCTCATTCTTGTTAAACTAACGGAAATATCCAAAGCATTGGTCTGCAAAACATGTTCAACCTATTCTAGAAAAATG
Organism: Picea engelmannii; assembly: GCA_009831015.1. Taxonomy (NCBI): domain Eukaryota; kingdom Viridiplantae; phylum Streptophyta; class Pinopsida; order Pinales; family Pinaceae; genus Picea; species Picea engelmannii. The sequence continues at coordinate 34,802 of ML782628.1, read as the reverse complement.
TAGGAAATCATAAGAAGATAATTTGTAATTGTAATCCAAGAATACCATGTACATGTTATACTAAGTATGTATCATTATTCATTTATGTATGTACCCACCTCATGCAAAATATGTTTTAGAGGCAAATCATAGTAATATTAGATGAAGTTTGTAATGGTATTAAGAAAAATATTCAAGAAGTATTTAAGAAGATGGTGAAAGAGACATGAACAATCAAGGTGTGTCAAGAGCAGACTCAACATTAAAGTGAGAAAAAATATATAATTAACTAGTAGATTTAATATAGATAAATAAATTATTTAGATTTTTTTAATAATGGGTAAAATGGTCAGTTAAATGTTGGGAAGTTTCGAAATTTCAACACAATTTATATCCATAAATTTTTACTATAAATAAAATTTTTAATAAAAATGAAACATCGAACTTTAAATTGTTTTAGAAAGAGCTTAATATGGACTGTATGCAACCCATAAAAGTAGAAAACGACACAACAGATGGTTGATCAAAAAAAATATGAGAACCACATGTATTTTTATGAACAAATGTACTTAATATTTGTTTTTTAAATATTACAAATTTTAATCTTTAAATATTACAAATTTGATCAATTGTGACTAATACTTATGAATATAGGTCATACATTAATAACTTACTCAATACAGTTAATCCCAAAAATAATATCTAATATATTGCACTGCAAAGACCCCTCTATACTATAATTTTTTAAATTATTCATTACTAATTATAATTAGCATAGTATATGCTATGCTACACTACCAATGTATTATTAATTAATTTGTAACTTAAAAAATAATTAATTTATAACTTAAAAATTGTTTTAATTTACAGGTACTTTTGAATTGATGCAATATATAACTTATAATTATATGTAAATATTGATGTGCTTTGGAAGGGATGACGTGTCCATAGGGCATATGTGTCTCAACCAATGTAGTATCGGTCCCTTTTCCCTTTATGGTGTTTGAATTCTTGTTGGCCTAATATCTCAACTATCCCTTTTACACCTCCAAATGAAAGCCTACTAGTCAAAAGGTTTCGCCATATATTTTGTATTTTTCATGTCCACGTGGCTAGTCATTATCATATCCATGAAGTAACGGAGTCTAACGACGTCCCGTTAACGCCGCTAACGACGACAAAAAAACGCAAGGTGTGTCGATCACGTGTAGAACGACGTCACGAACAAGGGACTATACAACAACCCCCGGGGTCGGTCCCATGCGTGGTGATGATAAGATTTAGGAGTCACATGGAAATCTATAGGATTTCAACTTCGAGGGGGGCCCTAGTTAGAGTGGGGTCTTTGTACATGTTAGTGGGGTTCGGCCACAGGACAGAATTCTCCATCACGTGATACTCCCCCCTCTTCATCAGGAGGACCCCATAAAAGAGTTGTTTCTTACTCCTAGTCCTAGGAAATGCATGCTTCTTTACGCTTGACCCCCAAATGATTCCCTTCCCAAATTTCAATTAACCACCACCACCCTTCTCATCATGCGATATAAGCCACATAAGGAGGAGTTCTCTTAGTAAGAAGAAAGATTCTTTCAAATTCACAACCTTAACTAAAATTATAGTATCGAGAAAATGATTAATGAGGAAATGATTAATGAGGTGTGGAAAGCTTATTTTGGTCTTGCAAACAATTGTTAATTAGTTGATTTTTGGTTGTCGGATAAAGTAAACTCTTCTTTGAGATTCTCATCATTCATGTTATCTTATATGGATGTGGAGTTTGCACTGTAGCATATTTAAAGAATCGATGAGAAAGATCGAAAAAAATCAAAAGTGTTTGATCATTTATAATTTTAAAATTAAACGCAATATGCCCTATCCTTTCCTACTCATAAAAGTGAGTCATTCCCCCATTGGGAGTATGACTATAGCGAGGTACCTAATGCACAAGCACAAGACAACTATCATGAAAAAAAAGAAGCTTCCAAAGATTGTTTCAAACTCTAGTCAACATCACTTACGACTTAAGAGGGGTTGGCATAAAGATGCCAAGTCTTGGCTAAATGATTAGAGAATAGAGGAACAAACACTTTGCATAATTTTGATACCATTAAAAATACTATTACTTCTAAATTTAAGGAGAAACTATGGTGAGATCATTGATAAAGAATTAGAGGATAAGAGGAAATTAAGATACTATAAAGAGGTCATTAACCCTAATCTAAAATATCAAAAGTATTTTTCTATTTCAATTAGCATAAAGAAGAAAACCAACATTTGATAAAATAAGAATCAACTCTCATGAACTCCAAAGTGAAACAAGGTGTTGGACAATTCCTAACACGTTATGGCATCAAAGAACTTGTCATCTTTATGATACTAAGAAGTTGGAATATGATTTTAAATATTGCTTCTATTGTAAATTGGGTCAGACAGCCTCAACATAATCGACGTGCAGTCTCGAGAGTGTAGTCAAGTCTGATTAGATCATTGTTAGTTATTCTTCGATGGCTATGTTGGAAGCATGGGGATGGGCATCTTATCGCCTTAGGTAGAGACATGATTCTTCTCTTGGGGGATCGATCCATGCTCAGTTTGGAACTTGTGCAGATTCTAATCGACAAACAAATCACTACTTTAGCACATGCCTCAAACTTTATTAATCTAGTTACCATGACAGAAGTTTGGAAAACTAGTTTTGATTTGAATCTGACCAGTGCTCACACGATGGAGTGGAATATGTTCACTATTGAGTTGAATAAAGCGGGAGTTAATCTGAGGGGTGGCCAAGCCGACTTGCTTCTATGGTCTGGAGGGGACTGTTCAAGTGTTCTTACCGTTAAAAACTGTTATAATGCTCTCATTTCCACCTTCAATTTTCCTGACAATCAAGGTTGGAAAGCAAGTTTATGGAAGCTGAAAGTTCAACAAAAGATTATTCTTTTCTTTAGCTGGTTGTGGAGAATAGGTTACTCAATGGGACAATCTTTAGTCGAAAGGGTGGATCGGTACTAGTTATTGTCTTCTATGCAAGCATCATGACAAAGACATTCCACATCTTTTTATTCATTGTCCTTTTTCAAAGGAGGTATGGTTTTATTGTACGCAGGTGCTAAATTTGAGATCTCAGTGGATTGGAAATAATCCTTGTGAGTGTATGGATGAGTGGAACATGCAAACCCGACATTTCAAAAAAACTCCCTTTTCTAGTTTGTTGGCATATCTGGCTAGATCGTAACCAACTCCTCTTTGAAGGTAAAAAACCAGCAACAAGGGTGACTGCCCACAAGGCTATGGGGAATGTTTACTTGAGCGAAAAAGATCAGAATTTAAGAGTAAATTCTATAAATATGATTAACGGCTTTACAATGGCTTTTTTTGATGGAGCTTCGGAGGCAACTGGCTCTAACTGTGGGGCAGGTGGTGTTATTAAGTCGTGCTCAGCGATGGAATATAGATGGTATTTAAATTGTGGGGTGGGAACAAACACCAAAGCGGAGCTGATGGGAGCATGGGCTGCACTTTTTATTGCCAATCATTTGGATATCCTCGATATTCAGTTATTTGGTGATTCTAAAGTAATAATTGACTAGTTAGAAAAAAAATCAAACCTCCGGGCCATAAATATAGAATGGTGGAAAAATAAAACTAGTGAATTGGCCTCCTCCTTCAGGGTTATTCATTTTCAGCACATTTTCAGAGAGAAAATGTTAGGGTCCTAACCCGCACATAGGTAGAACAATATATTCGGATGTAATAAAGGTCAATATTAATAAGGCCTTGCAATAAAATAGAATAAGTCAAATGTAAGAAGACCTAATAGAAGCTTATGCTTCTAGAAGGATCTTCCTCTAGATACTTCTTTTGATAGACATATTTAGTATAAATAGGAGTCGAGGGTATGAGAATCCTAGCTTGGATATTATTGTAATAGAGCTCTGCTTGACTGGAGGTTGCCCCCTCGAAGAGGCCCGTGAACATTGCTCTCAGAATCAAAGTGTTATTTATGTTGTTATTCTTATATCATTTTAGTGTTATTGTGGTGATTGTTCTGGTTATATTGTTGTTATTCTGCCATTTCTATCATTTTATTTCTGTTCTGCATACTTTTTATATCTGGTATATTAAAAGTGGTATTAAAGCACTTTCCTCGATAGAAATTGTGGGTAAATTTTTTTTCAGGGTAGAGACATATTCTGGCGTCTTTAAGCCACAGAGATCTGTCGTTACGCGCATAAACCCACGGTTGATGGATTCATACACGTAGGAAATACAAGTGGTACTTAAGTGCACATCTGTTGGCCACCCTTGTAACCCTTGTTGGTACCCCTTCGAGTGGTAGCTCATCAGACAACACCTGTGTACGGATCGGCCTAGATTACTTGAAGCCCTCTTTAGATAAACCGATCGACCGCTTGACTGCTATAGTGACATCGAGAACAACACTCGGGAAGATACTCTCTAGTACCTAGGTAGTCGGGTAGTATGGCTAAGGGTACGGTCTAGCCTCCTTAGTTAGTGCCCTGAGATATTGGGTCGAGTACTACTGTTGGACCACGCACATATATCAGAGAGCTATAGCACAGGGAAAACCCTTGTCTGTAGAACCCTTGAATACCTAACTCTTGGGGACAGAAACATAAACAAATTAAAAAAGACAAGATCTATTGTCGGGAAACTGTGTTTGGGTTGCCAAATCACTATTCATTTCTTCCTGGTTAAGTATTTGGGCATTTCATCACTACAGTATTCTTCAGACCAGAGTATAACTCCGTAGGTGTAAAAAAAAATGTCTAGAAATTTTTTCACCATTATTTGAGACATATTCCATTGGATTCATCTATTCGCCCTTATCACATTCATACATATCATTTTTCGGCAAAATTTTTTACCCCACCCGCCCCTTTTCAATTCCCTCATCCTCATGGCCCATAACCATAGCCAAGACTTGGAAGCTCGCTTCAATACCTTGCAATTGAATCTCACCGAGACCCAACAATAAGTGAAACAACTCAGTGCCAATGTTGCCTCCATCAATACAACCATGCAGTCCTCAATGGAGGAAATCAAACAAGACCTGACCACCCAGCTTGAATTTGTCTTTTTGATGCTCTACACCAAGCTACATATCCCTACAGATAACCCTTCCTCTAACTCACCTCCACATACTGAAGCTGAAAATTCCTCTCATTCCCATAACTTTCAGCACCATCACTTTCAACATGACCTACGCCTTCCACGAGTGGATGTGACCAAATTTGATGGCTCGGACCCCACTGGTTGGGTAACCCAAATGGAACATTATTTCTCTTTATACGGCATTACAAATGACTTGGCCAAACTCTGGTATGGTGTTCTCCATCTAGATCAAGAACGTTGGCAATGGTGGAAATGGAGAAAAACTTCCCATCAAGGGTATATTGCTTGGACACACTTTGTGGCAGAGTTTTATGAACGCTTTGACACTGACACCAACCATTTGGGCCATTTGACAAAGTTGAAGCAATCAGGAACAGTGGAAGACTTTATAGCTGCCATTGAGAGCCTGGCTTTCCGGACAGAGGGTATGTCCGATGCCTTTTTCCGAGAGTGTTTTATCAGTGGCCTCAATGATGAGATTCAGGCCCATGTCCTCATGGCTCGGCCTCAGAGTTGGGTGGAGGCTACTAAAAGAGATAAAGAAGCACAACGGGTTGTATCTTCTCAAAACCAGAAACCCTCCTGTTAGCACTAGGAGTCACCTTCTGATTGCAAGGAAGGTAAGCCCAATACCCATCAAGTGATATGTGAAAGTATGAATGTTTTTTGAAAGGTCGAATGGAAAAACTCGGAATGATAATATCCTCACTCAGAAACAGGGCTAACATGTAACAACAAATAAGGTCTTAGCTAATTTCAACCAGTAGTTTGGGAGTAAATATGGATAGAAGGAAGACTTGAATGAGAAGAATGTAAGAGCTACTGCAAACATCAGGTCCACAAAAGCCCAAAGGAAGAAAGTTTCTTAAAACATGATCTTCTTGAAATTAGAAACTAAGGTGCTAAATAAACACCATGACAATAAAATGATCAAACATCCATCATATCATTACCACAGTCATCCATATGAAGCATTCAAATATGAACATTTTTCATTATAAGCAAATAGTCTGAAATAGGAGCTGATTTCTGTTAGTCAAAAAGTCTTAAGTCCAGTACATACTAGATCACAGTCACTTTATCAAAAATATTACAGTTTCTTGGGAGCCTTGCTCTACCCATCCGAACCCATTAAAGCAATTCACCTATCTATTTATAACAAGAAAATGAGGCAACAGCTGGAGGTACGAGCTGGGCTCTTTTCCTTAAAAATCTCAGAACATTTATTTATTCTAACAACTAAGATAGTAGCCTATGCTATAAAACAAGGAAGTGTTGGTGACTGAACCCAATCATGCTTCTAACTGCTTTGATCCTCTTTTGTTGCTCAGCTCCTATTTTTCCATGTGTCTCTTTGGATCTTGTAGTTGTCTCCTACACGCCAACTGCTACTTCTGTCATTTATGCCATTATTAACTTATCCAAAATTGTTGGCTTAGTCTTCCTAGATCCCTGGTGTTTGTTGGCTACTCCCTTGGGTAGAAATTCTGTGTAGTGCCCCCTAGAATGGAACAAGGAGAGAAGGTAGTGCCTGTGGGTAGCGCCCCTGTGTTGAGTGTTTGCAGCTACATCTGTCCTCTGTTGCAAAATTGAGTAGCACATGTGTGTAAACCTGCTCTCTGTGAGATATTACGCAGCGCCTGTGGGTAGCACCTGTGTAACAATTATGCATTCTGTAAAATATTATGCAGTACCACCTATGCTACGTATGCATAAGGGTTTGGGTAGTTATGCCAAAATGCAGTGTCTTTGACTCTTGAATGTGTGTAGAGTTGTTTGTGTCCTTCCATGATGACAAATCAATTTACTTAGGTGCTTTGCCCAATGAGTGAAACTGGTACTTGGCAAAAATTCCAAAATTCATATAGTTAAACACCTAGAAGCCTGTATAGGTGGCAAAACTTAATATGTGCATATCAGTTAACCTTCCCAAGAAGGAACAACTTTCAAAAATGGGGTTTACCACTACCAGCTACTTTGTCATTTTAACACTTAGCCTCACACTCTTCCTGGTGGAAAGAGTGTCTTCAACTAACTCAGTAGACTTCTTCTTCTTAACACTGGTAGGCTTCTTCAGTATAGTTGTGCTCTCCTTAGCTATTGGTTTGTCATCTTCAATGGAAGCCTCAACCAACACCTGGAAATTCTTTTGGGTTACTTCATCTTGGAAATGCTTCATTTCTACCTTTAGCTTCCTGTTCTGAGCCTGGAGACCCCTGTTCTGTCTGTAAAGATTCTTCAGTTGTTTATGAAGAGGTAGAGCCTTTCTCGCTGCAAACCTTGCCAAGTCCAAGGTATGGTTGTAGCCAGTCATGAGCTCATTCATCTGAGCCAAGTGGACCATGTCTTCTGCTTTGAGACGAGCTATTTCTCTCCTTGCATCCCTGAGCTGCTTAATAAGTCTTTTGTAAGTCTGGTTGCCAAGGGGGTTGGGGACATGTGCAGTCTCAGTATGCTTCTTCTCGTCCTTTTCTTCCATCTATATAGGAGTTTCCTTGCATGTTTCATCAGTCTTCTCAAAACCCTTTCCTTTATGCATCTTCTCTTGCACAACAACCTTTTCTTTATTTTTCATAGGTTTTTTACAATCCTTCATAGGGATTTCATCTTCCCTCTCCAAAGGTCTTTTGGTACCTTTACCCTTATTTTCTGTACAGGAGTTTCTTATAAAGGTTGTCCTTTGAAATCCCCCTTAGGAATTGATGACCTGGTGAAAGGTCTTTTACCTTTGATTTCAGCAGCTGGAGAAGGAGAGGGAAAGAGAAGCTTCTTCCCTTTTTTTGATGTCACCTTGGTAGAAGATGGAACTTCTTCTAACCCTGGTGGAGGTGGTGGTGAGAAATATCTATGTGGGGAAGGACAGACCTCCTCATCAGCTTCTCTGACCTGCTTATTGATCTCTGAAATAGGGGCTCTGCCCTTTCTCTTCTTGTTGATCCCTGTTTTAGTACTGGTAGGTGATGAAGAGCCTGCAATTTGTGATTGGGGGGTAGGTGTTGGGTCCAGCTTAAAGTGAGAAGAGACCAAAAAATTCTCCCATGAGATCTCTTTCTTTCCCAACTCTTCAGAGACACGCATCTTGATAAGTCCAGAGTGGAAAAGACTGGAGTCCACATCCTTGGATTTGACTTGCATCCTATCTGTCATTTTACCTATACTTCTCAGCAGGTAATATGGAATATTCATCTGAACCTTACCAGTAAAATGCAACAACAACCTTATGTGGTAATGGTACAGGGTGTTAAATCTCCCTTCACAACTAAAATATCTTTGTATGATTTTCAACATTCTGTCAAACTGGTCAATCAACTGGTTCCTTGGCACATTCTTAGATAAATCATTGGCTTGGTACTCTGGCTTGAAAAGATATTTAACGAAAGGTGAACTCAATACCATGGCCTTGAACCAATTTTCTCTTGAAATGGGAATCCCTATTGCAGCTGAGATGGAGGCTTCAATCACCTCAAATTCCAAATCTCCAACTCTGGTTTTCTTGCCATCAAAATTTAGTGCAAATTGTTTTGCTACTTCTGAGTGGCCTCTCTGCATGTTCTAGCAGAAAGAGAGGCATCCTGCTCTTCGAAACATTTCCCTTGCCATGGGTTCTGTGTCAAAAAGGCACATGTCCACAGGTTATATTCGAACTATCTTGCCACCTTTGTGTGCTTTCTTCGATTGAGGGGTCTCCATGACTCAGAAAGAGGGTTCTTAAGAAGTTGTAAGGGGTGCTATTGACCAGAAAACTTCAATTTAAATCTCAAAAGCACAAGGATGGCCCTCCAAATTAACAGTGCTTAGAAAATGAACTTGGCTATGAGAAATGGACTTTCAGGCTCATACAAGTTTTCAGAGTGTAGACTATGAGGAAGTAATTCCAAACTGAATCTTCGTACAGGATGAAAAGAAGCCAAGGATAATCAGAGAGGTTTGAGCAGCGCCTATGCGTAGAACAACGCATACACAAAGGATGGGCTATTTCAAGCCTGTGACTTTCAAAGGCTATGACTAAACACAATAATCAGACTATGGATACGAGCGAAGATGTTTACAGGAATGCAAATATGTCTCCCATACTACCCTGCAAGCTTAGAAAACAGAAACCCGAGCACAAATCTCCTATGAAAATTAATATGCGAAGGAGGTTGCACAAGATACCTGTGAAGTCAACAATTGTTGAGCTCCTCAGCGCAAACTTAGGGTGAGATTGAGGAAACTTCAGCCCTGAAATCTCTCACAGCATCGGATTTAGTGGACAAGTGATCGTCTGAACTGAACTGACAAACTTACGTAGCACATCACTGCTGAACTTTTCAAATTTAGAAACCATTACCAAGGATCATAAATGCAAGATCTTTTGAAATCATTTCAATCGACTTCAGGCACTGAAAACAAGGGTTAAGGTATCATTTGTGGCAATCATGACTTGGAGTGGGTGCATTATAATCGTGACAGGCGCTACGAAAATTCCTGTTGAGTGGGCAATGTTCTCCAAATCAAAAAATGATTGGACAGGTGAGTGGGGATGATGAGGTATGCATGCGAGGTCATGAGTGATGAGAGAGGTGTGTCACATCAGCCTGGTCATGGGAGGTATCAACCTAGGGATGAATCACGAG
>ML782628.1:0-19735 GCA_009831015.1 Picea engelmannii | reverse complement strand
TTTAGGCCATTAGTTGTAATTATACCTCCTAGTCTCCTATATATACCAAGGAGAAATTTTCATTTTGAATCATCTTGTACTTGAACATTTAAGTGGGGTAAAATGAGGTTGCCCCCTCGAAGAGGCTTATTATCTGAAATTATCTCTTTTTCAAGGCATTGAGTTCTTTTCCTGAGGTTTTTCTATGCTATATTGATGTTTGGTTCTTAACAACCAACTACCAATCTACAACAATTTCCACATCTCAAGCCTTTAGGACAAGGTTGTTTTTAAGGGGGGAGGACATGTTAGGGTCCTAACCTGCACATAGGTAGAACAATATATTTGGATGTAATAAAGGTCAATATTAATAAGGCCTTGCAATAAAATAGAATAAGTCTAATGTAAGAAGACCTAATAGAAGCTTTCGCTTCTAGAAGGATCTTCCCCTAGATGCTTCTTTTGATAGACATATTTAGTATAAATAGGAGTCGAGGGTATGAGAACACTATCTTGGATATTATTGTAATAGAGCTCTGCTCGACTAGAGGTTTCCCCCTCGAAGAGGCCCATGAACATTGCTCTCATAATCAAAGTGCTATTTATGTTGTTATTCTTATATCATTTCAGTGTTATTGTGGTGATTGTTCTTGTTATATTGTTGTTATTCTACCATTTCTATCATTTTATTTCTGTTATGCATACTTTTTATATCTGGTATATTACAAAAAAATGTGGAGGTAGATCTCTTATCTAAGAAATCCATAACATCTGTGAGTGGTAGACTTTTTTATCACTCCTGGGATGGAGCTGCTGCTAGAAATGTCCAGCATTTTGATATTTTCTAAGTGTATCCGTTGAGTAGGGCTTCGTTGTATTGGTTTTCACAGGCTTGTGATGTTTAGGGCATTGGAGGAGCTCTCTTGATTTGTCTTGATTGTGTTGGCCATTGTATGGAAGATATGAATCGTCTCTTTTTTAGAGAGATTGGTAGTTTTTTTGTCCATAGGAAACTAGCATTTATTTGTCGGGGTTGTATGAAAAATTATATTCTTAATATAATTAGAGTGAATTTTCTGCGGGGAAAAGAGAAGTTGGAATATGAAAAGCACTCTCTGAGAATGTCTTATGTGTGCCCACATTAGATCTCGATTTCAAAATATTTGTAACAACATCGACGTTCCTAACTTTTTTAACTCATCCAAACTACATAGATTTAGGAAAGCTTCCTCAATTCTTTTCAAGCATAGAAAAAACATTCTAAAGCATTCCAAGCAATTTCTTACTATTTTTTTTTAAGTTTAATACACTAAAGGTTTTTTATAGACATCATACATACATACAGATATTCTTCTTGGAGAAATATAGTTCCCCACTCTCCCTTGTATGAATCATTTCAAGTGGGATATTGGTCCCTTGTCAATCTCCCACATATTCTGCCCCTCTTCCTTAGTTTTCCAAATGGAGAACAATACTAATTAATAACTGAAATACCATCATATGACCCCGAGGGAGTCATTGAGATTTGGTTTAAGATCTCGGTGAGCTTTCACACCTAAACTTTCTCACAAGAACATCTACCAACCAAGCTACTTCTTGGGACTTAATATTAATATTTTAAGTGGACTTCGCCTTCTTTAATACTTTAAATCTTTTATATTTGTCTAACTTATGCAATGTAAATTTTACATTATGTATGTGAAGGGTTGGTGGGCAAAGTCACCTCACATAGTTATTGAGAGCATGAGCTTGAGTACAATCAACCTTGGGAATTGAGAGAGTCAACATGCATGGGAGAAAAGGAAATTTGTAAGGAAAAGGAGGGTAGTGTTTACGTGCATATTTGACAACAAGAGAGTTATAAGTGCAAAATATTGAAGGAAGCCATAGTGGGCATGTATAATATCTGGTTGGAGTTGTAATTTCATGGAGAGATAGTTTCTAGGTGTGTGAGTAATAATCTATTCAAAAAATTGTCAAGGGAGCAAGTAAATTGTTGTTGTGAGAATTCTTATTGTAGCTATAGATTCTTAGAGACCCCAACATAGATATTTCTTATCCAACCTGGGTTGGAGCCCTAGAGGGAAGTGGGAATTCCTGAGGGACTACATGGCAAAGAAGGGGATCCCATTCCTTGGGTTGTGCAAGTTGAGGGGAAAGAGAGCTGGTGGATTGGAATGGATGAAGGAATTAGCTTGCTAAGAGGGGACAAAAGCCAACCTTAGGAACCACGGTCTCTTGTGGACTCATAGCTCCAACTCAAGGGTGACTTATTGTTGAGAACTAGAGTAGCAAGTCTACGATTGGATGTAACGTTTGTCCTCTACAACAGGTTGCCTATTTATTAATAAGATAAGTGCTCATATTCATTATGTTTACTTCTCTAGAATGTTGAGTTTAATTGATGTGCATTTCACTTTGATTTTTAGTTTATTTATTGTTGCTTGTTGTGGGTAAATTCTACATTTGAATCTGTATTTATGTGATTAGACGTTGTTGTGTGTGTTCAATTGTTGTTGGATATGAATGAATCAATTGCATTCCTAATTTTTAATTATTATGGACGGTTGCATGAGCTCTTATATCATGTTGGATATTTGTCTGTATTTAAAATTTGGTAGAAAATTTATATTTGGTTGTTTTTAGTAGTAACGGGACCCAACTTGAAGGTTGGGTACGTTACAGTTTAGTACCAAATCTTTTTGTTCAGCATTGGACGCGTACCCCTTCGAGTGGTAGCGCATCAGACAATACCTGTGTATGGATCGACCTAGATTACCTTAAGCCCTATTTAGATAAACCGATTGGTCGCCTGACTACTATAGTTCCACCGAGAACAACACTCGGGAAGATACTCTCTAGTACCTCAGTAGTCGGGTAGTATGGCTAAGGGTACAGTCTAGCCTCCTTAGTTAATGCCCTGAGATATTGGACCGAGTACTACTCTTGGATCCCGTACGTATATCAGAGAGCTATAGCATAGGTAAAACCCTTGAATACCTAACTCTTGGGGACAGAAACATAAACAAATTAAAAAAGACAAGATCTATTGCCGCGCAACTGTGTTTGGGTTTCCAAATCACTACACATTTCTTCCTGGTTAAGCATTTAGGCATTTCATCACTGCAGTATTCTTTAGACTGGAGTACATGGGAACCAGCTACCATTCTGCAGCAATTTTCACATCTCAAGCCTTGAGGAAAAGGTTGTTTTCAAGAAGGAGGACATGTTAGGGTCCTAACCTGCACATAGGTAGAACAATATATTCGGATGTAATAAAGGTCAATATTAATAAGGCCTTGCAATAAAATAGAATAAGTCAAATGTAAGAACACCTAATAAAAGCTTTCGCTTCTAGAAGGATCTTCCTCTAGATGCTTCTTTTGATAGACATATTTAGTATAAATAGGAGTCGAGGGTATGAGAACCCTAGCTTGGATATTATTGTAATAGAGCTCTGCTCGACTGGAGGTTGCCCCCTCGAAGAGGCCCATGAACATTGCTCTCATAATCAAAGTTCTATTTATGTTGTTATTCTTATATCATTTCAATGTTATTGTGGTGATTGTTCTAGTTATATTGTTGTTATTCTGCCATTTCTATCATTTTATTTATGTTCTGCATACTTTTTATATCTGGTATATTACAGAAAAATGTGCAGACAGATCTCTTATCTAAGAAATCCCTGACGTCTGTGAGTGGTAGACTTTTTTATCACTCCTGGGATGGAGCTGCTGCTGGAAATGTCCAGCATTTTGATATTTTCTAAGTGTATCCACTGAGTAGGGCTTCTTTGTATTGGTTTTCACAGGGTTGTGATGTTTAGGGCATTGGAGGAGCTCTCTTGATTTGTTTTGCTTGTGTTGGTCATTGTATGGAAGATCTGAATCGTCTCTTTTTTAGAGAGATTGGTAGTTTTTTTGTCCATAGGAAACTGGCATTTATTTGTCGGGGTTGTGTGAAAAATTATATTCTTAATATAATTAGTGTGAATTTTCTGCGGGAAAAAAGAAGTTGGAATATGAAAAGCACTCTCTGAGAATGTCTTATGTGTGCCCACATTAGATCTCGATTTCAAAATATTTGTAACAACATCGACATTCCTAACTTTTTTAACTCATCAAAACTACATAGATTTAGGAAATCTTCCTCAATTCTTTTCAAGCATAGAAATAAAATTATAAAGCATTCCAAGCAATTTCTTACTATTTTTTTAAAATTTTAATACACTAAAGTTTTTTTATAGACATCATACATACATACATATATTCTTCTTGGAGAAATATAGTTCCCCACTCTCCCTCGTATGAATCATTTCAAGTGGGATATTGGTCCCTTGTCAATCTCCCACAAATTCCTCCCCTCTTCCTGAGTTTTCCAAATGGAGAACAATACTAACTAATAACCGAAATACCATCCTATGACCCCGAGGGATTCATTGAGATTTGATTTAAGATCTCCGTGAACTTTCACACCTAAACTTTCTCACAAGAACATCTACCAACCAAGCTACTTCTTGGGATTTAATATTAATATTTTAAGTGGACTTCGCCTTTTTTAATACTTTAAAGCTTTTATATTTGTCTAACTTATGCAATGTAATTTTTACATTATGTATGTGAAGGGTTGGTGGGAAAAGTCACCTCACATAGTTATTGAGAGCATGAGCTTGAGTTCAATCAACCTTGGGAATAGGGAGAGTCAACATGCATGGGAGAAAAGGAAATTTGTAAGGGAAAGGAGGGTAGTGTTTACATGCATATTTGACAACAAGAGAGTTATAAATGCAAAAGTTTGAAGGCAGCCATAGTGGGCATGTATAATAGCTTGTTGGATTTGTAATTTCATGGAGAGATAGTTTCTAGGTGTGTGAGTAATATTCTATTCAAAAAATTGTCAGGGGAGCAAGTAAATTGTTGTTGTGAGAATTCTTATTGTAGCTATAGATTCTTAGAGACCCCAACATAGATATTTCTTATCCAACCTGGGTTGGAGCCCTAGAGGGAAGTGGGAAATCCTGAGGGACTGCATGGCAAAGAAGGGGATCCCATTCCTTGGGTTGTGCAAGTTGAGGGGAAAGAGAGATGGTGGATTGGAATGGATGACAGAATTAGCTTGCTAAGAGGGGACAAAAGCCAACCTTAGGAACCACAGTCTCTTGTGGACTCATAGCTCCAACTCAAGGGTGACTTATTGTTGAGAACTAGAGTAGCAAGTCTATGATTGGATGTAACGTTTGTCCTCTACAGCAGGTTGCCTATTTATTAATAAGATAAGTGCTCATATTCATTATGTTTACTTCTCTAGAATGTTGAGTTTAATTGATGTGCATTTCACTTTGATTTTTAGTTTATTTATTGTTGCTTGTTGTGGGTAAATTCTACATTTGAATCTGTATTTATGTGATTAGACGTTGATGTGTGTGTTCAATTGTTGTTGGATATGAATGAATCAATCGAATTCCTAATTTTTAATTATTATGGACAGTTGCATGAGCTCTTATATCATGTTGGATATTTGTCTGCATTTAAAATTTGGTAGAAAATTTATATTTGGTTGTTTTTAGTAGTAACGGGACCCAACTTGAAGGTTGGGTACGTTACAGTTTAGTACCAGACCTTTTCGTTCAGCACTAGACGCGTACCCCTTCGAGCGGTAGCGCATCAGACATCACCTATGTATGGATCGACCTAGATTACCTAAAGCCCTCTTTAGATAAACCGATTGGTCGCCTGACTGCTATAGTTCCACTGAGAACAACACTCAGGAAGATACTCTCTAGTACCTAGGTAGTCGGGTAGTACGGATAAGGGTACGGTCTAGCCTCCTTAGTTAGTGCCCTGAGATATTGGACCGAGTACTACTGTTGGACCACGCACGTATATTAGAGAGCTATAGCACAGGGAAAACCCTTGTCTGTAGAACCCTTGAATACCTAACTCTTGGGGACAGAAACATAAACAAATTAAAAAAGACAAGATCTATTGCCGCACAATTGTGTTCGGGTTGCCAAATCACTACACATTTCTTCCTGGTTAAGCATTTGGGCATTTCATCACTGTAGTATTCTTCAGACCGGAGTACATGGGAACCAACTACCATTCTGCAGCAATTTCCACATCTCAAGCCTTGAGGACAAGGTTGTTTTTAAGGGGGAGGACATGTTAGGGTCCTAAACCGCACATAGGTAGAACAATATATTCGGATGTAATAAAGGTCAATATTAATAAGGCCTTGCAATAAAATAGAATAAGTCGAATGTAAGAAGGCCTAATAGAAGCTTCCGCTTCTAGAAGGATCTTCCTCTAAATGCTTCTTTTGATAGACATATTTAGTATAAATAAGAGTCGAGGGTATGAGAACCCTATCTTGGATATTATTGTAATAGATCTCTACTTGACTGGAGTTTTCCCCCTCGAAGAGGCCCATGAACATTGCTCTCAGAATCAAAGTGTCATTTATGTTGTTATTCTTATATCATTGCAGTGTTATTGTGGTAATTGTTCTGGTTATATTGTTGTTATTCTACCATTTCTATCATTTTATTTCTATTCTGCATACTTTTTATATCTGGTATATTACAGAAAAATGTGGAGGCAGATATCTTATTTAAGAAATCCCTGACGTCTGTGAGTGTAGACTTTTTTATCACTCCTGGGATGGAGCTGCTGCTGGAAATTTCCAACATTTTGATATTTTCTAAGTGTATCCGTTGAGTATGGGTTCTTTGTATTGGTTTTTACAGGGTTGTGATGTTTAGGGCATTGGAGGAGCTCTCTTGATTTGTTTTGCTTGTACTGGTCATTGTATGGAAGATCTAAATTGTCTATTTTTTAGAGAGATTGGTAGTTTTTTGTCCATAGGAAACTGGCATTTATTTGTTGGGGTTGTACGAAAAATTATATTCTTAATATAATTAGTGTGAATTTTCTATGGGAAAAAAAGAAGTTGGAATATGAAAAGCACTCTCTGAGAATGTCTTATGTGTGCCCACATTAAATCTCGATTTCAAAATATTTGTAACAACATCGACATTCCTAACTTTTTTAACTCATCAAACCTACATAGATTTAGGAAAGCTTCCTCAATTCTTTTCAAGCATAGAAATAAAATTCTAAAGCATTCCAAGCAATTTCTTACTATTTTTTTTAAAGTTTAATACTTTAAATTTTTTTTCTAGACATCATACATACATACATATATTCTTCTTGGAGAAATATAGTTCCCCACCCTCCCTCGTATGAAGCATTTCAAGTGGGATATTGGTCCCTTGTCAACTCCCACAAATTCCTCCCCTCTTTTTGTGTTTTCCAAATGGACAACAATACTAACTAATAACTGAAATACCATCCTATGACCCTGAGGAAGTCATTGAGATTTGATTTAAGATCTCCATGAAATTTCACACCTAAAATTTCTCACAAGAACATCTACCAACCAAGCTACTTCTTGGGACTTAATATTAATATTTTAAGTGGACTTCGCCTTTTTTAATACTTTAAAGCTTTTATATTTGTCTAACTTATGCAATGTAATTTTTACATTATGTATGTGAAGGGTTGGTGGGCAAAGTCACCTCACATAGTTATTGAGAGCATGAGCTTGAGTTCAATCAACCTTGGGAATTGGGAGAGTCAACATGCATGGGAGAAAAGGAAATTTGTAAGGGAAAGGAGGGTAGTGTTTACATGCATATTTGACAACAAGAGAGTTATAAGTGCAAAATCTTGAAGGCAGCCATAGTGGGCATGTATAATAACTTTTTGGAGTTGTAATTTCATGGAGAAATAGTTTCTAGGTGTGTGAGTAATGTTCTATTCAAAAAATTGTCAAGGGAGCAAGTAAATTGTTGTTGTGAGAATTCGTATTGTAGCTATAGATTCTTAGAGACCCCAACATAGATATTTCTTATACAACCTCGTTTGGAGCCCTAGAGGGAAGTGGGAAATCTTGAGGGATTGCATGGAAAATAAGGGGATCGCATTCCTTGGGTTGTGCAAGTTGAGGGGAAAGAGAGATGGTGGATTGGAATGGATGAAGGAATTAGCTTGCTAAGAGGGGACAAAAGCCAACCTTAGGAACCACAGTCTCTTGTGGACTCATAGCCCCAACTCGAGGGTGACTTATTGTTGAGAACTAGAGTAGCAAGTCTACGATTGGATGTAACGTTTGTCCTCTACAGCAGGTTGTCTATTTATTAATAAGATAAGTGCTCATATTCATTATGTTTACTTCTCTAGAATGTTGAGCTTAATTGATGTGCATTTCACTTTGAGTTTTAGTTTATTTATTGTTGCTTGTTTTGGGTAAATTCTACATTTGAATCTGTATTTATGTGATTAGACGTTGCTGTGTGTGTTCAATTGTTGTTGGATGTGAATGAATCAATTGCATTCCTAATTTTTAATTATTATGGACAGTTGCATGAGCTCGTATATCATGTTGGATATTTGTCTGCATTTAAAATTTGGTAGCAAAGTTATATTTGGTTGTTTTTAGTAGTAACGGGACCCAACTTGAAGGTTGGGTACGTTACAATTTAGTATTAGATATTTTCGTTCAGCATTGGACCCATATGGGCCAAAGACTAGTGCAGATTTGGGAAATTTGTTGTTGCATAATTTTAGTCTATGACAAATTTGGGAAAAACAGTGATTTCAAAGTTAAAATTCCTAAATTATGGGTGAAATATGCATGTAATTTGGCAAAGGGATGTTGAATTAACAATCACAGGGGAAATTTCAGCCATGGGAGCTAAATCCAAAGCTCCCATGGCATCCAAAAAGAAAATAACATTTTTGGTTGAAAAAAGAAAATTTCAAAAAAATTATGAAATTTTTGAAAATTATAAATTTTCAAGATTTTTGAACAATTTCATATAGATGATGATGTGGACTATACTCGTGACATGGACTAGAAAGATCCACATTTTCAGCGCCATGGTGGTGGCAGGAAGATGTCATGGCATAGAGTTTGATGAATCAATGATTGAGATTGCATTTTATTTTGAGATTGACAACCTAGATTCATCCTAGATTTGGACAAAAATCTCCAAGTTAAATGAGTTCGACAATGTGAAAGGATTTTTGAGTTTGCTAAAGAAGAAATTCATCGATCACTGATGGAGTTTTCGAAGTTTAGTGAATTTCGGCAAAGTCTGAACAAAATTTAGTTCACCAAAGAAGAAAATTGCCGATCGTCGATGAAGTTTTCGGAGTTTGGTGAATTGCGATGAAGTATGAACAAAATTTAGTTCATTGGAGAAGAAAATTGTTGATCATCGATAAATTTTTTGTAGTTTGGAGAATTTTGAAAAAAAAATTGTTCACCAAAGAAGAAAAACATTGATCGTTGATGCAAAGAAAGTCATCGATCGTTGATGCAAATGGAATCGTTGATCACCAATGCAAAGGAAATCATCGATCCCCGATGCAAAGGAAATCACCAATCATTGATGCAAAGGAAATCGTCGATTGTCGATGCAAAGAAAATCGTCGATCATCGATGCAAAGGAAATCACCAATAATCGATGAAGGGTTTTTAGTGATCTTCGAGGAAAGAGAAGACAGGAAGAGAAAGAAAATAAGAGGAGGGAAGGAAAAGAGAAAATAGATAAGTTTACCAAAAACAAGTATGGAACCAAAAAACAATTAGTTATAAGAGTAGAAAAACTCAAAATCGGGTGAAATGTAATGGTTATGTCTGTAGTAATGAGGGATACAAGAGTACTGGGGAGGGCCACTAACAAATTCTTCTTCAATTTTTCAAAAAACACAAATTAGTGGGTTTTAAAGACCCGAGGCGTGCTCAGTGACCGAGACCCATATAAAGACGATTTTTTTATAGCGGACCCAAAAGGCAAGATTGAAGATACACAATTGATATTTTGGCACAATTCAAAAGGGTTTGGAGTGTGTAATGTCCCTATTTTAGGGGTCTCTTGCTCTGCAATTGGAGGTGACTTTTTGGGTTTGTATCAGCGTAATCAAAGGGGTAATTTGATGTTACCAGTGAGCTCAGATGGTTTAGAGGAGTTATATGATGCTTTCAGATGTTATTTTTGGCTTTCAATTTGGAATCCAAGATTCTAGGAGGGAGTATATGTTTTTAGTAAGTCACCCAACCATGTATGTTTATCATCTTTCATCATGGGGATCACTCCTACGCAACCAGTTTTTAGTTCCGATGCATTTCGACCGTTCCCATAATTTGGGAGTAGTATTGAACATAATTTAATTAATTTCACTAAAGGTGTTATTTAATCAAATTAACTAAGGGGGGCACCTTAGTGTTATAGCTTGTTGGAATCAGGATGAAAAACTATAAATGTTAGGATGTTGCAAAGTGACTTTCAGTGCCCAGAAATGTTTTAAAATAAGATAAATCACTTTTTGGGAGTTAAAAGGTTTAATAAATTAAAGGTGAAATAAGTGAATTTGGAGAAATATTAAAGAGAGATTTTATAAAGTCACTTTATATTATTTAATTGAGCGAAAAAAGGTAAAAATGGGATAAAAGAGAGATTGGAGCTCATTCTCTCATTATTCATGATCATTTTATCAAAAAATGGTTTTCGAGAGCTCTCGTAGCTTTTTGTAGCTTTGGGGCCTGAAACCCTTGAGCGATTGGTTTTGGTGGTGAAACGAATCCACCCTAGCTTATCAGAGGGAGAGATCACAAAAATCTCTCATTGGAACTATTGTAGAAGAAGGAAGATTCATTAGATTGACAAATTGCAAAGTTTTTGGGTGCTTTGTCTAGGTTGTTGGGTACATATCGAGCTGCACTATCTACCTCCATTAATCTCAAAGGGGGTTGCATCATTTGTTAGTAGCTTCAGGAGATCACAAGAAGGCCACACCAGTTATTTACAACCGTTGTGGCAACATTGAAGGGGGGTCGTACATTACCAGCAGGGCGTGTTTCCTTTGTGAAGGTTGATTCATTCCTTTACCAGTTTGTGGGCCTTATAGAGGGGTCGAATCATCTACAACAGATCATGAGAGGGTTAGAGAGGGGGTCGTTCCATTCCTCTGTTGGTTGTGAGGATTTTAAGGGGGGAATATATCCTCTCCAGTTCATGGCAATAACAAAAGGAGGTGCACCATTAACAATAGAACACGGGTATCAAGAGAAAAACATTTCATGCATAGATATATCTACCTTATTTCACATCTGATATTTTCATTAAATCGTATTCGTTATCTCCTGTAAGTGTTGTCCAAAAAGGGGTCATCTTAAGGCATTGATTGTTTCCCAAGTGTGGTCATATACCTGTTAGATAGAAATAGTTAATATGATTGAATTGTTGAGTCTATTTGTTGTTACATCAGATTGAATAAGTTTGTAACCATTTCCATTGGTGTATTTTTTTTTGTTTGATATTTAATACAATAAACCCTTTGGTATGCCATATCTCTTGTGGATTTGTTGTGAGAATGTGATAAGGAAAGTGGTCTGAAATTTTATTAACAAAAAAATATAGCAGTTGTAAGAAAGGGAATTTTACAGTCTAGTAAATTTCATTTGTATGCCAAAATGTGGAGGGTTTGTTGTGTAACTGTTTGAAAAAAGACCCGAACCAAATAAAAACTAAAACATTTCAAGAGTAAACACAAAACATATTAGCATTCCAAGAGATGAAAATCGGAGTTGTGCATCTTGCCAGCCTGAGGGAAAATCAATGAGAAGATATTTTCAAATTGTTTTTTATAAGTGACTAGCACGTATACCTTTCAATTTCAGCAGTGGTAACTTGGTATCAAGGTGCATTTAGTGGCTTAAGAAAGATGAAGACAAATTAGGATTTCGTGGTAGAACTTTCACATGTCTTTCAAGGATATCAGAAGAATCTAACAACATTGTTATACCATCCTGAGTTGTTGGAGCCTCACTTATCATTTGGGAAGAAATAAGAAGGGTTCAAATATGAAGTGGTTGGTGACGTGAATGATTCACCTCTTGATGGAAGTTTAACAGAAGCCCATGATGACTTCTTGGAAGTGCATGCATATATTCATGTTGAGGATGTGTGCAATGAGGTTGACAAAACAACAACCTTTAATACACCATTAGAGCTATTCTATGAGGTTGATAACAATAGTGCATGTGATGGGCATGTTGATATCACATATGATGAAGTTTTCCAATCAACTAATGGTGATTATTCAACATCTTAGCTTAGTAATGATAGTTATGACTATTCGGGTGTGTTAGCACCTAATCATGATAAATATTGGGTGTTGGATAAATTTATTTTGGATGTTGATTTAATTTCTCAGGAGTTATGCATGGAGGATGACAAAGAGAAAGTTTATGTTAGGAAGCATGATTGTGAATACGAATCAAAAAAATTGTAGGAAGATGATAGTTCCAATGAGTCCCATCATTTGACAGGGAAATTGAAGGTAAGTGAAGACATTATTATTGCAGCCATAAAACATTTTGATGATACTCATAAGTTGATGGAAAATTGTTTTTTGAAGGAAGAGCCTCCAAGGAAACATACTAATTTTGAAGGAGAACTTCCCCTTGCATATTTTCAGGCACTCACAGAAGCATTGGTGGTAATGAAATCTAATTACCTACAACTACTTTCAGATAGAGATTATCTTCTCATGCTTGATGAGATTTATTTTGATTCGCTACAAGGGAAATAAGAGGAAGTTGATAAGCTTACCCATGGGCTTAATGTCACCAAGGTTTCTTTGAAGAACACTCGAATGGCCCTTCAAGAATCATAAATTTAGGTTGATGAGATTTGTGTGAGTTGAGTTTGGCACAATCTTCTTCATGCACAACAGAAACTCAGTCATCTATGGCAGCCATAACACATGAGGATGTTAGTGGTACTCATGATTTGAGGAAAGAGCCTCTTTTGATGGTCAAGCACAAGGAGAATTCAAATTTTCATGGGCTTGAAGAGAGGTGTGACTTAGAAATTTCTAATTATACACATGGTTTTCATCATGGTGATCATGAGCCACCTCTTTTGGAGATCCCATTGAAGGCTCAAGTCATAGCTACATATGAGATAGTTGAGCATATACCTTGTGGACCATCTGACAAGGAAGGGTATTCTTCAACTAATTGTGGGAATGGGTATATTACAGATGTGGACACATCAATCTGGGATCCGGGTTTAGATGACACTGGTGGAGTGAATGCACATGATAAGATTAAAAGGGAGCAGAACGATACAATGTATTTCCATGAAAAAGAATCATTTAGTACATCCACAAGTGAAATATGCACAAGTCTCTATATGGGTGATGTAGAGAATGTTATTGATAATTTGTGTGAGGAGGATACAATTTTTTGTGAGGACAATATGTTGGTTCATAATGTTGTCCCATCAATTTTTCTTGAGGATTGCATGGTGAGGTGTGCTCACCAATTTTATTTTATCCCACATACGTATGATTTGACTATGTTTCTGATGGCACATAAAGGTGGGTTAGATAAAAGATTACACATATCACTCTAGTATGATGTGCTTCCATCTTCAGAAGATGAACTCAAATCTTGTAGGTCTCCTATTTTGTTTCCACAAGATGGTAGCATACAAAACGATGTATCAAAGAATTGGCTTAATTGGATTCCAATGGTTATCAGTGTAGCACAGCTGGAGTCAATAGGTATTGGGAATGGTGGACTTACAATTTGGCCGTGGGATCTGGAAATTCATGTAATTGGTAGATTGCTTCAAATTTTGATAATGATTAACAGGGTTGTGAATGTGATTGGTCTATTTCATTTTTGGAATGTCATGAGATGAGATGTTGAGAGTTATTCTATATGGAAAAACAAATTTTATTTGTCTATATCCAAGATTGAGTTTGGAAGTGCATTTGCATACTTTGACTTCATTGAGATTCCTTTGCATGATATGATTCATGGTAGTGGGTTCAACTCTTTTAAGCATTCCATCTTGGGGATCCAGGAGATGAGAATGCAGTCTGGGTACGATGGTCAGACAATTATGATCAGAGTGGTGCAACGTCGACATGGTGGTTCCTTTATGAGACTAGCTTGGGACACTAGGATTAAATTGTTTGGCAGTTCACCAACTAATAAAGATGAGAGAGCCAATTTTTACTTTTAGGAATTTACTCATGTGATGCATTGGATTGGTTTCCTAAAAGAGAAATACTCTGAGGGGTTGACTGAGTTTTTGCAGTACCTGATTTCTCTACTTATCGATGGTATTCAGGAGGTGTCTTATGTTAGTACCTTGCATGAGAGTGCTTTGAGCAGAGGGTGCTTCACATCTTCTAGGTTAGTTTGGGACCTTGGTATCATTCTCAATTTCAATTTGGTTTAGTCTATTGATCGTAAGGTTGTGATGGCATTGCTTGAGGACAAACAATCTTTGGGAATGGAGGACCGTAATGTCCCCATTTTCGGGGTCTCTTGCTTTGCAATTGGAGGTGATCTTCTGGGTTTGTGTCAACCTGATCAAAGGGGTAATTTGATGTTACCAATGAGCTCATATGGTTTAGAGGACTTATGTGATGCTTTCAGATGTTATTTTCAGCTTCCAGTTTGGGCTCCAATATTCTAGCAAGGAGTATATGTTTTTAGTAAGTCACCCATCTAGGTATGTTTATCATATTTCATCATTGGGATCCCTCCTGCACAATCAGTTTTCGATTCTAATGCATTTCGACCATTCTCGTAATTTGGGAGTAATATTGAGCATTATTTAATTAATTTCATTAAGGGTGTTATTTTAATTAAATTATATAAGGGGGGAACATTAGTGTTATAGCTCGTTAGAACCGAGATGAAAAGCTTTAATTGTTGAGATGTTGCAAAGTGACTTCCAGTGCCTGAAAATGTTTTAAAATAAGATAAATCACTTTTTGGGAGTTAAAAGGTTTAATAAATTAAAGGTGAAATAAGTGACTTTGGAGAAATATTAAAGAGAGATTTTATAAAGTCACTTTATATGATTTAATTGAGTGGAAAAAGGTAAAAAGGGCATAAAAGAGAGATTGGAGCTCATTCTCTCATTATTCATGATCATTTTATCAAAAAATGGATTTGGAGAGCTCTCGTAGCTTTTTGTGGCTTTGGGGCCTGAAACCATTGAGCGATTGGTTTCGTTGGTGAAACGAATACACCCTAGTTGATCAAAGGGAGAGATCACATAGATCTCTCATTGGAACTATTGTAGAAGAATGAAGATTCATCAAATTGACAAATAGTGGACATTGCATAGTTTTTGGGTGCTTTGTAGAGGCGATTGGGTACAAATCGAGCTGCATTATCTACCTCCATTCATCTCAAAGGGGGAAATACCACCTATTAGTAGATTGAGGATATCAAAATAGGGTCACATAAGTTATTTACAACAATTTTGGAAACATTGAAGGGGGGTCGTACATTACCAGTATGTCGTGTTTCTTTTGTGAGAGTAGATTCATTCCTTCAATAGTTCATGGGCCTTAGAGAGGGGACAAATCATCTACAACAGATCATGAGAGGGTTGGATAGGGGGTCGTGGGGGTTTTAAGGGAGTGAATATATCCTCTGCAGTTCATGGAAATAAGAAAAAGGGGCGCACCATTAACATGAGAATGTGGGTGTCTAGAGAAAAATGTTTCATGCATAGATTTGTCTGCCTTATTTCACATCTGCTCTTTTTATTAAATTGGATCCGTTATCTGATGTAAGTGTTGTCTAGAAAGGGGTCATCTTAAGGCATTGATTGCTGCCCATGTGTGGTCATCTACTGGTTAGAGAGAAATAGTTAATCTGATTGACATTGCTGAGTCTATTTGTTGTTACATCATATTGAATAAATTTGTAACCAATTCCATTGATGTATTTGATACTGTTTGATATTTAATACAATAAACCCTTTGGTATGCATATCTCTTGTGGATATGTTGTGAGAATGTGATAAGGAAAGGGGTCTGAAATTTTATTAACAACAATACCAAAGGGAATTTTATAGTCTAGTAAAGTCATTTGTATGTCAAACTATGGTGGGTTCGTTGTGTAACTATTTGGCGAAAGACCTGAACCAGATAAACACTAAAACATATTAGCAGTAAACACAAAACATATTAGCAGTCCAAGAAGGGATCTTACGGAGTGGAGGTGGAAGAACAAACCAAAAACCACTATTCCCAAATACTTTTTTGGGGATTTTTGAAATCTTCGGAGGAGGAAATGGGACCCTAGATCGTCCATCCAAAAAAGTTTATTTAGTCAACATTTTATCTACACATCAATGCAGAAAACTTTGTCTTGAGGGAATTTTTCCCACTTTTGCTATGTTTGGGAGATAACCAGTTTTGGCTAAAAATTCTAAGTTTGGAGAAAATGTAAAAGTGCAAATTCGTCCATTCCAGATTTATACAAAATTTAACTGGAGCATACAATTCCAAAGCTGAAAGTTGTTGTGTGTTCATAATCATAAATCCTCTCTGTACCCGATACAAAAGTATTTCTGATTCCTAATAGATTTTTTGTTACGAAGGGTAGAAGAGGGATGATGGTCTTTCAACTCGTGAGCTGTAGACAATTAGGTGTGTTCTTAGGGATAGGAAGGAGTCCATATAAGGCAACATGGATTCAATATTCACAACCATTACAAAAATCCATGAGAATGAACACTAGGTTACTTCTCAGATAACAACAATCATTGGCACTCTAATTCATCAAAAGCGTTAGATAGATGCTCTTGAGCTGGATTGCAACATGGTCATAAATTTGAGTAAGGGAGAACAATTTGGGGCTTCTAACCAAAGGTGGTCTCTCAATTCCAACCATGAGGAGATGAGGGAAGAAGAAACGACAACATCAACTTGTTGAAGACATGGTAATTGTTGAACATGAATAGGACCCATCAAACAAAAACATGGAAGAAGTAGCTAGTCATCATGCTTTATGTTTCACAAAGTTATTAGAATCTTAGGTTTATATTGTAGAAGGTATAACATTAAAACATACTAGGAAGTGTTGTCTAAAGATTTTGATAGGCTATGTAATAGGCTATTAGTTGGCATTATCTTTTGTATTTTCTTAAAAACTCTTAAACAAAACTTTCATGTAATTTTGTTGCTAAATCTACTATAATTTTTTTAATATATAAATTTGTAAGTTACAATTTAAAAAAATTACTTCTTCTATTGACTAGGGAAAAATAAACGACTAAGTTACAAGTGATAAAGTGGACAAAGAAGGAACAAAATTGTCTAAACATTCTATTGCAACCTCTCTTGGAAGAGGTTCAAGGCACATGTGATATTTTTAATTCACTCTCTTTCAATTTTGTATTCAAGGAAATAAATACAATTGTTGATGCTATATATAAAACATGAATTCACATGATTTTGACTTAGTGGTACATCGAAGAGAAATGGTTGATTCTATGTATAAAACATGAATTCACGTGATTTTGACTTAGTGGTACATCCAAGAGAAAAGAAAGGGTCTAGTTTCTAAATACTACCATCTTCCCTTTCATGACTTTATCTAATCTGAAAACATAATTGCTAAGATTAGAAAAAGACTTTTAACTATATGTTTTTAACTCTTTGTTTTTACTTATGACTTTTCTTTTCAACGGGCTTATATGTAAATAGGGATTATTACCCATGGATAATCAATCTATATCACTTTATTTGGTTTTTAACTAACAACCTACATTCCATGATTAAGGGTTTTTAAGTTGAGATTTAAATGATGTAATGGTGTAAATAGTGAAGGGTATATGTATTTTTCTAAAGAATATTAGAAGAAAAATGATCATGATACTGCTTTGAAAACATATGAAAAATGTAATTTCAATAAATAAATTTAAAATTTTATGAAATAAAATTTTATATTTTTTTTTATGTAAAATAAATAAATTTAAAGTAGAAATTAAAAAAAAAAATTGTACATATTAAAATATGGGATTTATCTAGAAAGTATAATGGGTATGATGAGGAGATACCTCAATACTCCAATAACAAGAAAGTTCATGTAAAACAAAGAAAAGATAATAAATGGGTCATAGTCAACTCTATAAAAACATCTTCATATAATGTATTGAAAACATAAAATAATTTTGTAAAGATTTAAAAATTTATTGAAAACATAAAAGTAAAGATTTAAGATTTTTAATAATAAATATATGTAAATGTATTTTTTAGTTACTTAATATAAAATAAAAAATCAAAATATTTTTCTAAATAAAATAAAAAAAATTACTAATTTTTTATATGAAATTTTACATATACAATTAATAAACAATAATGACTAAGTCAAAAAAATCTAATAAATAAAAAAATCTCAAACATAATTCTTTTATATGTACTTTTTAAATGTTATGGGTAAACACTTCACATCTCATCATTACCCTTATTATTCTCATATTGTTACAATGGATGAGGCCTTTACCTCTCAAATTTATATAGGAAATTTATCAAAAAGATATATATGAAATATTTTCAATTTAGTAATCTTTTTTTACATTTTGTTATGAAGAGGTTAAAAAGTGGATAAACTCAATTTTTTTAACAATTTTTTTTTTTGAATGATAATATATATATTTTTAATTTTGATAATATGGGTCTAGCTTAAAATGGGTTAAAACCTCAAAGATAAAATTTCATGATCAAAATTCCCATCAATAAAATGGAATTATAACTTGAAACAAAATTCTTACCAAATTTGAATAAAAAATTTAACGAAACAAATAATAAAATTTATCCACTTTTTAACTTAATCCCTTACCATTATCGCTATCTTCATCCTCTACCATCAATAAATGAAATCTTAACCCAAAAGTTTTGAGATTTCATATACCTCTATAAAATGCTTAAGAAATATACTCAGCTTCAATCCGTTTTTTATTTTTTTAAAAACTTATCCAAAATATATATAAATACTCATTGTTTTTTTTTTTAGTAAGACGGGTGTGCTCAAGTAAATCCTTTACTTCTTCATGCGAACCATAAAACAATCATTACAAATTAAAACCACTAAATATTTTTGAGTAAGACAATCCTTACAAATTAAAACCACTCAATGTTTTTGACTAAGACGGGGGTGGTCAAGTAAATGTTAGACGAGAAATATCTTGGAACACAACCCAACCAAAACTCTAGAATGGTGTTGAGAGTGATAGTGATTAGACCATAGTCACGCTCATGGTGTGCGAGTGGATATTTTGTGTTTGTGATAAAATAAAATATTATATCTAGTCGGTAAATCAAATATTATATCTACGGAGTAACGGAGGCTAACGGCGACAAAAGGCACGCGGTGGGGCCGAGTCGGACAACGATGGCGTGGCGGAGCCCACTAATTTAAATATCGACGACCGGAGATGGTTGCACGTGAGGCACGGCGCCATGAAGAGGAGCCTCCACAAGGGTTGGTCCCATGCGTGGTGTGGGGGTGTGAGTTGGCCTCGTGAAGGCACAACACACAATTATCCTTCACGTGATATTCCCTACCCCTCAAGGAAGCATCTAGAGGGACCCCATAAAAAGAGTTGTTCGTAACTCCTAGTCCTAGAGAAATGCATGTTTTTAAGGACCCCACTAAATGATTCCCCCTCCGAAATATGTATTAAGCATTATAAAAATGGAAGGTTTCGTCTTAATTGCCCTCCTAGTTATGAACACGTTCCAAAATGGGTATCCGTACATTGTTTTTAAGGAACATCTGTATCGAATTGGATGCCACAAGGGATGTTTTGGGGATCGACATTGGAAAATCCCCTTAGGATCTCACTGCCCCTTAGGATTTCATT
>ML782627.1:487200-518661 GCA_009831015.1 Picea engelmannii | reverse complement strand
CACCAATAAACAATTATGTGATAGAAACTTGGGAAAATCCACCCATGAGAAGGAAATGTTGGCTATTCTTCATGCAATTGTTATGTGGTGTCCTTACTTGATGGGGCATAGTTTCTAGATTAAAATAGACCACTGCAACTTGAAACATTTCCTAGAACAACAACTATCCTCCCTAAAGCAACAAAAGTGGGTTACAAAAATGTTAGGCTTTAACTATGAGATTATCTATAAGAAGGGCAAGGAACATATGGTGAATGATGCTCTTTCTAGGAAGTATGATGATGATGGATCCATATTTTCCTTATCTTTCCTAGTGTCTAATTGGTTCTAGGTGCTACATTAAGGATGGTCAGAGGATGCCAAGATCGTGCACATGATCCACCAACAACATGCCAACCCATGGGCACACCTAGGTACACTTGAAAGGATGATGAGCTCCACTATAAAGGCTATATTTTTTGGTTCAATATACCTCATTTAGATCCAAATTTTTATCGGAATTATACTCCTCTCCCACAACATGCCATTCTAGGTTTCATAAAACATATGACATGATTAAGCATTCATTCTTTTGGCAAGGCACAAAGAAGGAAATTTACAACTTTGTGGTAGAATGTGAAACTTGCTAATGACACAAAGGGGAAACATTAACGCCTCTAGGAATATTACAACCCTTACCCATTCTTGCAACTATCTGGGCTGACATTTCTATGGATTTTATTGTGGGGTTACCAAAATCAGGCTACAAATCAATGATAATGGTAGTTGTTGATCACCTTTCCAAATATGCTCACTTTTGTTCCTTACAAGACCTAATCAAGGCCTCCACAATAGCACATGTATTCATGGACATCATTGTTTTTAAATTGCATGGCATGCCTAAATCCATTGTGCTTGATTGTGATCCCACCTTTACTAGCAGTTTCTAGTAGAAGTTATTTTGGCTTCAAGGTACCCAATTGAATCTCAACACAACATATCACCCCCAAAGTGATGGCCAGACAGAAGTTGTCAACAAATGTTTGGAAGCTTAGTATGTTGTTTTGCTTTGAATGGGTCTAGCGGTTACCCCTTATCGAATGGTGGAACAACATTATCTATCATGGTACTACTAAAATGACCCCCTTTGGGGTAGTCTATGGGAAACCACCCTACTTAGTGATATTGTAATTCTCAAGACTCTCTAAGGTTCAAGAGGTGGACAACACCTTGACAACTAATGTTGACATTCTTCATATTCTCAAAGATAATTTGGTGTTGGATCAAAATCCCATGAAGAAACAAGTTAATCAACATCACTCTGAATTCCATTTTAAAGAACGGGGTTAGGTGTTCTTGCATCTCCAACCCTATAAGTAGACCTCACTTAGGGATAATAGCCACTAGATGTTAGCTCCTAATTTTTATGAACCTTATACTATACTTGAATGTATAGATCTAGTGGCTTACAAATTGGCATTGCCTGACCATTTTAAGCTCCACCCACTTCTTCATGCGTCATGTTTAAACAATGTGCTTGGGTCCAATTTAGAGTTTAAACCACCCTTCTAGAATTGGAAGAGGGGGTTTCCATTTGGTTGCAGCTTTTGGCCGTTTTGGACAAATGTGAGCATCGTCTTCACCAATGCACTATCCAAGAATTTTTTATCTAATGGAAGGATACATAGCCTGTAGATGCTACATGGGAACCCACAAATATTCTTCATCAATTTTCTCAACTTTAACCTTGAGGACAAGGCTACTTTATAAGGGGGAGGGCATGTTAGGGTCCCATTCTAACTCCCCTAGTTAATGGACTAGATTGTTACTTAACATATTGAGGACCATCTATATTAAATAAGGCCCCACAAGGTAGTAGAGTGTGAAATCAATAAATGTAAGTGGCCTCATTAAAGAAGGTCCATTGGTTAGTGGTTGAGGACTTATTAATGGAGGTCAACTAGGTGGTTGGGGTTTTTGTTCATTATAAATTATATATTGTAGTAGAGGGTATGTAGTCAATTTTCAAGTGAATATTATATTATTTGGAGCTATACTCATGTTGGAGGTTGCCCCTTCGAAGAGGCAAGTGAACATTGCATCATATTCTGAATATCAATAAAATTTTGTTTACTACTGCTATTTTCTCATTATGAATTTTTTTTCTTTTTCTTTCTACGACTATATTTCCATCTGTATTTCTCTATTTATTTGCTTTCCGTGATATATTCCACATGTTTTCCCTAAATATTTTGTTTTAGCTAACAAGGAACACCACAAAACACAACATCACATAAACCTTAACTTCACACAAAGCATGTAGCCCACCCCATGAAACTATATAGTTCATATCATTATTGTATTGTTCATTTAATCTCACCATGTTACTCTACTTCACCTTCCACTCTAAATTAAGAAATTAAGAATATCAATCACTACCTAAAAGGATAATCAACTTTTTAGAAACTTCGAAGATTAAGAATATCAATGACTACCTCAAATGTAGATCAAATTTTGAGCATGATTTGAGAAGCCTCATTAAGATCCCTTTTAGGAGCTAACCCTTAAACCTTACATTGAGACAAGTTAAGATACAATATCAATTATTTTCACACATAGGGTTTTGATATGATAACTTAATGATCTATTTATGAATGGAAGATATCATTTATTATTTCCTTAGAGTTGTGTTATATGTGCTTTGTATGTCATATGGAAGGGTTTTTGCTTTGTAAACTTTACACAATATTAATATTGATACATCATACAAAACTTTTAATATTGATACATCATACAAAACTTGTTTGTACATTTCTATCAATATTATTATGTTATCACATGACTACTCTATGTGTGTCGGTACACATTATTACTTAACATTTATTGTTGGCACTAAGGTGTCAACATTATTATTTAATGTATAAATATTGATAAACAATATTTATCCTCATCTTTATTTTATATATTGTAATTAGTACCTCTATCTCAAAGCCTTAACATCAACACTAACATTAAAAATAGAGACCCTTTATCAACAAATTCCAATATTGTATCAAATTAAAAACACTAACATTAAAAACATAGACCCTTCATTAACAAGTTTCAATCTTGTATCAACAAGTTCAAGTTTCTTGTATCAACAGATGGCACATCAATTGTGGGGAAGGTACAAATACAAAAGCAGAGCTGATGGGGGTATGGGTAATTCTAACACTTGCAAATCTTTGGAATATTCCAAAGTTACAGTTGATGGGGGACTCAAAGGTGATTATAGATTGGTTGAATCATAAAGGTAATTTACATGCTATCAACATTGAAGGATGGAAGCGCAAAACCAAGGTATTAACTACTAATTTCCAAGAAATTAGCTTTCATCATATTTTCAGGGAATTTAACAAGGAAGCATATCGACTTTCTAAACAAGCCCTCTTGGAACTGAAAGGCAGATTAACTTACTTCACTTGGGAAAATGGGACGACAAGTCCACCTTCCCATTTAAAGCTCTTCTAATTTCACATGTGTTATGAGTTGGCCCAGATTCTGGATCATGGTTTCAAAGTCCATTGAATATTTTTGAGGAGATGAACATTCTCTGTATTAGCTTCTCTTTGATATATTGTCTTGTGTAAAGATCCTTTTTGGATAGTTTTTGAGACATTAGTGTCTAGAGAAACCTATTTTGGATTTGTGATGGAATAGTTCGTTCTAGATGGACCAGCAGAAATCTTGTTATTTTGATTAAGAATCCTTGCAGATGTAAAAGAAATTATACACTAATATAATTTCAAGCGAATTTTCTATTGAAAAAAAATTCAAATTTCTTATACATAATTATTATTATTATTTTTATATTTTTATCTAAATTATTTATATAATGTTTATATAAAACCATTTAAACTTTATTTTTATTTTTATTATTAAAAATAGAAAGTTAATGAATAAATTTTGTAAAAAAGTGAATCGAAGAAATATTCATTTTGTCAGGTTAAACTTATGATAAAATCCACATATAAAGTTTATTCCCTTTATATCTTCATTCATATTCCTTATAAATATTTTATATTTCCTTATAATATCAGGTAATTCAAGATATTATAATTCAAAATTCGTTTTCATTAGCTAAGGAGTACGGAGCAGTGATTGGGTGCTTTGCAACTAACATCATTTATATATGCAATAGAGAACTTGAATTATATAAACATTTCATTTTTTTTCATATTCAAACTAAAAAATCATTATCTTTCCAAATATCTTCATACTCATGGATTGATTAAAATTTGTTTTCTTTTCATTATAAACTTTATAAATACATATTAATCAACTCAGTTTTATATAAGATTTTTTATTTTACGATTTTATTATTTAAACAAATACAGCGAGACACGTAGATCATGCGAGGAAGATTTAGTAATTGAATTTTCACAATTCAAAACTTAATTTACGTTTAAAATAAAAGCTTGTTATTATATATTATTATTATTTTATTTAAAATAATAATTTTTTAAATTTATTTAATTTATATTATTATTTTTCAAATCAAATTATAATATTTTTATTTTTATTTTATTATAATAATAATAATTTATTTTTAAAATTATG
Source organism: Picea engelmannii (assembly GCA_009831015.1). Taxonomy (NCBI): domain Eukaryota; kingdom Viridiplantae; phylum Streptophyta; class Pinopsida; order Pinales; family Pinaceae; genus Picea; species Picea engelmannii. Next base: position 514,083 of record ML782627.1, on the reverse strand, counting down.
GATAAACCATACATCAAATTGTTCTATGAAATTCCTTTATTTATGAAATAAGGGATCTTCTTTATCTAACAATTTAAGTGTAAAATGTACTAAGTATATGTACCCTACCTTATTAAATCATTTTAAATCAACAATTTATTTTTATAATCTTTTTCTTAAATTTCATTAATCAAATTTAACTACTTCTTAATATTAATAATAAATTAAATTACTCACGACTAATTTAAACAAAATACCCATCCCATCTAAAGTCAATCAATCAAAAAATGTTGTTTTAGTCTTGTAATATATCTTGTCTCATTTTTGGACTTATTCTATCCTCGTATTGGCGTGCATTGCAGTTCAATAAGTTGCGTCTGAGTTCAATTACCTTTATTACTCAAACATTTGGCATTTCTTATTTCAACAAAGTTAAACCAACTAAATTTAAAAATTCTGATTTTAGAGAAAATTTCAATGTTTACCATTTAAAAAATAACCTAAATTCATATATTATGAGTCATGACCTACTTCTCATCATATTGATGATGATTACCCACCATGCATGATGGCATGATGTAAAATCTCAATAATTGGACTTAGGATTCCAGAGTCATTTGAAGAATGAAAACTTTGGTTTTCTTTATTATATATTATAAAATATTTTTTATAATTGTATATTTGGAATTTTATTAGATAAATTTGAAAAATGTGATTATATGTATTATATATAACATATATTATACATGACCTTAAAAATAGATTATTATTATTATATGTATTACATATAGCATATATGGAAAATTTAAATAAAAAACATTTTTGTGTTATAACAATATATTTATTAACAATTCAACATGTTATTTATGATATTTACGAGAATTAAATTTTAGATAAGGAAGAAAACACTCATTCCTTCCAACTACTTTGATTAAACTTAATTAACATATATTATATTATATAATACATAATACCATTCATCTAAATAATTACCATTAAACATATTTAATTCATCAAAATTAAATTAAAATTTACGCTTGCTTTAACCCTATAAAAAAACTAAAGAGGGCACAAACCCATCAATCCACAAAAAGTGAACACGTATCCAATAAAATAAATCTCAATTATTTTTTTTTACAAAACTTCCGCATTACGAATCAAAGAAGCTCATCAAAGAAAAACTAAAGCCATAAAACCATAGTTTCAATAAAAGAAAAACTAGGCGTATACTCTTTGATAATTATAAAAATTTTAATTTGATTAAATCAAACCTCCTACGGTTGGGAAAACCACATACACACTTTTGAAAATTTTGAAATTTTCAATTTGATTATATTCAACCTACTACGGTTAGAAATATTCAATCTATCACGTGCATCTAGAAGCATAGTATATCGCATAATTTTTTTTTAGAAATATTCAATCTATCACGTGCATCTAGAAGCATAGTATATCGCATAATTTTTTTTTTTTAACAAAAATGAACTAGCATTGACTTCAACCAAGGTCACACAATATCTAAAGTTGTTTGTGGTTCACATGATAACATTTTTAAATGTTTACGGTTATGTAGAAAGAGAATCAAATATTATAGGATAACGATGATGGCTAATGTTGAATTAAATTTAGTTTATTGGATTTTAGAAAATGTTAGAAATTATTGAAATTATTTAGTTTGATTTAGAATTTTTTTATTTTTTTATTTTTTTATTTTATTTTTATTTTTTTATTTTTAAAGTTTTAAGAGAAGAGTTTCTAAATCACCATAATTTTAATAAGTTAAAAGGTTAAAAAGATTGGTATTGTAATAAATATTTTGAAATTGTGATTTTATGTTGGGGCTTGTTCTATGTTTTGGTTCCTTCTATATTCGGCGGCCTCCTTCAAGATCTTTTGGTTTTCTCCCGGTCGGCGGGCTATCCGGGTTTCGGATGCTGGCAGTTTGGCAATGCAAGACTGTTTTACTATTTGACTGTTTGGATTGTACTGGTCAAGCCCGGTTGGTGGGCATTACGAGCTTTCGATTGATGGTAGCTTTACATTGGAAACAAATTTATACTTTTTATAAATTGGAGTAATTTTCTCTTGGAAAAGAGAGTGTTTTCATTTTCAACCTTTTTTTTTTCCCTTGGGAAAAAACATATTTATATTTCAAGAAGAAATAAAATACAATCCTCAAAAGATAAGCATCAAAGATCCAACATCCTCCTGTTRTTCTTGATTTCCTGAATGGGGATTTGTCAAGAAGTTCTTCAGACTAGTGGASTCTTACCACTGTATCTTCAAACCTRGATCTTGGCTTGAAAAAAAATTCATCTATTACAACTACAACACCATTATCTTATAACYTTTTTTCTAGTTGTATTACAAGTCTGTTAGGCACTCTTACTAACGGAGTTGGCTTAACAGATCTCACATTTTGGTCACGACAAGAAAGCCTTACGACCCTTTATCCATTGAGGTAAATTAAGCTTCCAAGTTAGAAAAGGAATGACAAGAGACCATTGCTCGATTCTTAAATTTCTTCTTCAACCACTTACAAAGCAGCGCCATTGTTATAGCAAGACTTGCCTCACCCCATGCAATCTTGCACAAAAGGCCTTTTTCCATTTCCTTATGCAGACTTGTCATCCCTTTTTGCAAATCCCAGAGCTAAAAATACATCTTTTCCACATATACACACCTTGCCTACTATACATCATGAGTATACGCAGGTTGCACCACTACAACCCACGTACATTGAGAAATGTGCCCAAAAATGAAAAATGGTGTCGGGTTTCCATGTCACGACATGAAATCAATGGTCCTTGGCCTTCCATATACTGGAAACGTTTCGACTCGGCCCTTCAGTTTCACTTGAAGGCTATAAATGGGCCAATTTCGAGCTATGGAAAGGAGGAGAAAGAATTCAACTTTGAAACCAAAGTTACTCTGGAGGAATTATTCACTTCACATTGAGTCTGCATCCTTTTGTCCTTTAAGTCTGAACACAATGTTTAACCCCCAAACTCTTCCCTTATTAAATGAGAACTCCATTGTCTCTCTTACATGAGCTTGCCTTTGGTGGAGGATTGAAGTGGTGGAGGCCCAATTGGAAGAAACTTAGTTTCTCGGTTCCGAATCGTGCCGACAAGGAAGTCTGTAACTTATTCACTTCTGCTGATCATATCTTAATATAAGTACTCTTATCTCATCCAATTGATATCTTGCAAATATTTGAATTATTATTCTATGGGCGTATTTGTTTTGTATGCTAATGGATTATGCTATTGAATGTGCTAACATCATATATTATCACCATATGTTTGCTTTGCTTGGTTGTTGAGGACTAGTTGTAGGTATATTGCTTTGGGTCAAGTGCTCAACGATGGACTTCATCGAACTTCTAGACGAGGTAGGAATTTTATCTTGTCTTGTTAGCATATTTGTTTATATAGCATACTTGAGAATATAGTTGATTTATGAAGTCATTTCCGTCTATTTTGGTTTGCCCCTAGCCATCGAGAGATTTTCCTCGTAACAAAATTGGCGACCATACTGGGGATTGAATCTTCTTTTTCAGGGTTTGGAGTGTTTTTCTCCTTAGATTGCTCTCGTTCATATTGTGTTTCTTGTCATATCATTGCTTGACAGCCTCTATTCACTCTGGGTCCGAGTCTTTCATCCTTCTCCTTAGCCTAGTCGTGTTTTTGACACATATACGTTGGTTTTCACTTGACAATCGCGTATATGCGCGTTCTGTTCTTCTGCAAGCTGCGTACATATGCGCTTTTCCCTTGAACAATCATGTACATCAACCTCTTTTGCTTGTTTGTTGGGTTTGGTGGTTGTTGGGTATGTTTTGATGATTGTTGAGTCTTCTTAGGTCTTTGTAGTGACCATTAAGTGTCTGTGGGATGACAGGAAACTTGTCTTTGGTTGAATTTTTAGCGGTGCCTTTCTCATCATCTTTTCATTTTGATTGTCCTTGTACATTGGGCTGGATTTTTTGCTCCTTGGTATCCTACTTGAGTTGTCTCTTTCTATACACAACAAAGTATTTATATATCAAGTTGTTGTTCGGTCCATGCATTTTCATTTTTCTTAGATTGAAAATACAAAAATATTAGGCATTTTTCATTGATTGACATTTTGATCTTTTGATTCTTTGTCATTTATATTTAGTGCATGTAAAGAAAGATTGCATTTTTATTTAGAATTGCAGAATTGAATTGAAAATTGCATTGTTGTAAGAAGCATATCATTCATTGAAAATTGAAGTTAGGACTTTGCATTGTATTAATATTTATTTTACTTGCTGAGTCATAACATCATTAGTTTCACGACCGTACCTTTTGAGTAAGCACCACCATTAAAATCAACACTATAATTTAAAATTAATTAGTAACGGTTTTATTTTCTAGGGTGCATAAACTAGCTTAGGATTTAGTGCCTTGGAATAAGATTTTGTGAGTAAACTTCTCCAAGGCTATTAAATCAACATATGTGTCTGACTAAGGGAGTGGATAAATACATTGTATAATCGGTAAGATCAGGAGGCTCCGCTTACACCGGAGTTAATCACGAGGTCGATTGAAGGGATATCCCCCTGATACCTTCTTAGCGTCAGAGATATTTCTGGGGATCTATTCGTATCTGGGGATCTTGCTAGTGCCCTTACCTCCACGAGAGGTAGTGCTTTCAAGGTTTCAGGCTTTGCTAACCTTCCCATATGGTGGACCTGACTTACGATTGCTTTCCTGTGCATCAGTTATACAGTGGTTGCTTAGTTGCTTGACTTAGGTACCACATAGGTTAATTGCAAGGGTTATTCTGCAGGTACCCTGGGTTAGATAAGGGTCGGACAACACACAACCTTTATGGAGGATTACCTCTCCGGGGGGATTTGATCGATTGGTTGTTAAGCCCACGAGGGCCCTTATAACTGATTCTGTTACCTCTGATATTTAGCAGGGTGTCTCAGGCCCGTCTTGGGCGAGGCATACCTAACTTAGGGAGGGAGGCCCCTTTCAACGACTTTATCTTGTTTGTGTGCATATTGATCATTTGATTATTTTTGGTGTGCTCTTTGATCACTAGTTGGCCTTAGGATTTTATACTGAGTTTTCATTATCATGGATAATGGAGTTCCTTTGGCTCCCTCATTGACCGCTACCCCCCCCATGATGTTCACTCATTTCATGGGGATGAATCTGTCCTCTTTTCATAATGGTATGAAGAATTATGATGCTCGGTCCATGCCTTAGGTCTCTAATCATTTTCCTGTTGATATGTCAAATGTGCCTTCACCCTTTCCATCCTCTCCCTGGCCCACTTATATGAATCCTAGCATTGGATCCAAGGGCACCATGACCCCGCTGTTTACATATTTGTTTGATACGAGTCATGTCCCTCAACCAACTCTCACTGTGGGAGGTTGGAACCTCCCCTCTTACGGATCCAGTCCTAGCTATGTTTTTTCAGGATCCATTACTCAAATGGGTGGTTATTCTACTTATTACACCTCATCCGTGTATCCTTCATCCACCATATCGGTTCCTTCAAACACTTTTCCCATGGCGGGTCCACATATATCCCCGAGTCTTTCATATGGGGGGAATCAATTTTACGGTTCAGGCTACCCTCTTCTCGGAACCCCTTCACATGGGGGCAACATATATCCTCACTTGAATAATCCTTATCATACTTTTTTCTCTTCGCAAACATCTGCTTCAATGATGATGCCTATACAAACATCTATGGATCATTTAGGCAGAGGATACTACCCTTTCGGACAGGGACATGGTGTAAACCAGGACCCTTCCTGGCCTGCAATGTTTCAAAGCCAATCTTTCCTGAGACCTTGGTATCAAATGACACAACCCACCACCACTAGTACAGTCATTGCCAGTCATACTGGAGCTCCATCACTAACCTCTGCTAGTCATGTTGGAGAATGGTCGATGACCTCTGCAAGTCATGTTGAATACTCGTAACCAACCACTGCTAGTCATGCTGGGGGCATCACTCTAGTTTCCACGAGTCATATCGATGTCACATCTCCAACCTCTGTACATCATGTGGGAGATGACTCTCTCGCCTCTGCTAGTCACGTTGAGAGAATGTCACCAACGGTTGTGAATGATGCTAGGGGCATTGAGAAGCCTAGATATCTCAGACGTAAGCCTAAATTCCTTTGCAGTACTTGGGAAGGAATCACCTTACTCATTTGTGTCCTGCTACTATTGGGATACCAGAAGTGTGGGGCTCACCTAAGGGCCCTTCGGATTCTGAGGCGTCTGTTGTTTCCCCACATCCTATTTCTCTGTTGATTGACATGGTAGTAATGTCGTTGCAATCTTCTCCTGACCACACCCCCATATTCAAGGGTGATGTGTCTCCTGTCCTTGTTATCACGCATCTGATTCAACCCAGAGTTGAAGAAGTGGTCGTACCAATGCAATCTCTGGTCAATCCAACTCTTCTTTTGGAGGGTGATGCATCGTTCAACCTTGTCATTAACATTTCTGATACTGCACCTTCTGAACAAGAGAGAGTTTTACTCTCCCCGAGTACTCTCCCTTCAAGTCCTGGAGAAGTTCCCTTTGATTGGGATGGTCTTGTGGGGTATACAATGCCTCCACCTATGTATTTTCAAGTAAGAGACATTATCCTATATATCACGGAGATGATAACATCCACTATCACTTTATCCTCCTCGACTTGGAGAGATTTGGGTTTTCCCAAGATTATGTTGGCTATTCGTAAGATACTAACATTTCACAAAAGTCCAACACGGGAGCCTTGGCCTCCCCCGTGACTTGCCGCCTAGAAAATCCCAAGCGAGTTTGAGTTAAACTCTTTTCCGAATCATCTAAAAAGTGAAAAGATTGTCGAGTGAATTTGTCCCTTTCACACTCGTTAAATTGGACTTGAAAGGTCGTGAGTCTTAGTTAAGCTCTTTTCCAACTCATTTTCAAAAAGCGAAAAGATTGCCGAGTGAACTTGTCTCTTTCACACACATAAATCGGATTTGAAAGGACGTCTATTTGGTACAATTTTATCCCTTTTTCAAACCAAGTAGACTAATATTATGAAAAGGATATTTTTTGGCATTAATTTGTGACTGCATCTCATGCCCTTGCTTGCATTATTGAGCCTATAGCCGGTTCTCGCTTTGCGTTATAAACAGTTTGCCTCAACAGTTTTGCATCCTCAACCAAGTAGAGCCTCCTTTATATCCTTCACAATTTGACACCCTATACCTAGGAGGGAACATTCCCCCGAGTGTCCATCTCCCGCATGCACCTCCTTGCATTGAGAATAGCTTTGTTCCACTGCTGGAACTAGTTTTTTTTACTTGCGACACTCGTTTCCTCCTCTGTATCATAGCACTCATTTACCTATGAAAAAGAAAAAAAAGACGGGCGGGAAGGGAGTATTATCTTCTATTGACATCAGTCGTGTCGCCTTTGAACAAAGCACCAAGTTATTGAGTCCACTTGTCATCATAAATTTGGGCTTAGCATGGCCTTAGGAATCTGAGCTCGTTACAAGGAGTTTTCTCCATTGACTGGTTACTCTTCCAGTCCCTATGGAGAGTTTGATTGATGCCTCCTGCATCTCATGGTTTCATCATTGAGTCTATGTTGCAGGAGTCTTCCATGTGTCTCACTCTCTCATTCAAAGGATGTCTATCAACCTGTGTCGGCCATTCCTCAGAACTCTTGACTTTGCATGTCGTCCATACCCTCAGCTTGTCTCAGAATAACATGATGATGTAGTCCTATTACGCACCTTGGTCCTACTTTCTTCATTGGTAGGTAACCTTGAACCCAACAGTCGACATTTCATCATTGGTCGTTGACTGGGTGGTTTCCCTTATGTTCGACGACACAACATCTATTCACACATTGGGATTTGTGTAGTGTCTTGGATGCCATTAGCCTTATTGGTGGTTTCCTCGTCTTGGTCAACAATTTTCCTCATTGGATGCTATTCAGAGGGTATTTTTCGTGTACTACTTGCATTTGGTGTTAAGGTTTAATCTATTATTGATTTTCATTTCATTTCATTAGATATCAATAGCATAGATAGGATCACTGAGAAATACACAATCACAAGAGACACATCATTTATCCTGGGAAACCCTCATGGGGGAGAAAACCCAGCAAAAACTTCCTTAATATAGATAGCTCATACAATGCCAAGAGACAACTCAAACAAATAAAGAAAGTCCTCTCCCAAGAATGTGCCTCTCTCTCTCTTCTTTCTTCTCCAACTACAACACTAAACTTGTGCTCTAATGAACAAGTGAGTGTGTGCCCAAATGAGATGCTAGCCTCTTTATTTATATAATCTGGCAGGTGACTTTTCACTGGTAGGGCCGACTTCTCAATATGGGTGGTTATAACCACCTTTAATTAATCCGGGGGCCGAATTCTCATTCTACCTATTACAATTAGGGTTTTACCAATCCGCAAAAGGGGATTTGGTTATATACAATACCCGTCATGATCAATCCGCAAAAGGGGATTTGGTTATTTACAATACCCGACATGATCAATCCGCAAAAGGGGATTGATCTAATGAATAATATATCAATAATAAATAGAATACTCTTTGCAGTTACATTATTTCAACACTCTCCCTTAACAAGAAGGGTATTCTACAACAACATCAGGTGAGAGAGAGGACAACATCATCAACACATCAGGTGAGTGAGAGGACAACATCATAAAGAACATCTTGGAACACTAACTGGCATATCTATAAATCATCGGAAGTTTTTCTCATCAACAACATCGTCATTCACAGTGTAATGAAATCATCATATGCATCAATATGGATTAGTATAAATCTAATACATCATCATCACAACACGAGGCTGGTCACATCATCACAGCACGAGGCTGACACATCATCACAACACGAGGCTGACACATCATCACAGCATGAGGCTGGCACATCATCGATGCACGAGACTGGCACACTACACAACAATTAAGCTGGGATCATAACACAACAATTAAGCTGGAAACACAACACAAAAATTAAACTGGCATCAACAATTGAGCTAGAATCTCAACACAGCAATTAAGATGGCATCAACAATTAAGTTGGAATCTCAACACAACAATTAAGTTGGAAACACAACATTCGGCTGACATCTCAACACAACAATTAAGCTGGAAGCACAACACTCGGCTGACATCTCAACACAACAATTAAGTTGGAATGTCACACACCCACTACGGAAAAATAAAAATTTCACCTTTTCTTGAGGGACAGAATCCTCGAATTCCTATGGGGGCCTAGTGCAGGCTAGCTCTTCCCTTATCCTCCTCCATGTGATCGTTGGCTATGACCACAGGCCTTACCAAAAAGGCGTCTTTCGCGTTTCGGGATTTCTGTGTGTGAGCTCTCCCTGGCTCCCTGTCCTTTGAAATGCCGAAACCCGAAATGGGGTTAATGATCCCTTTGACTCCCCTTTTTCCTACTCCATGCGACCACCTTCGTGACCACATGCTAACACCAAATGGCGCTACCGGAACTCGGCTTTTGGGATTCCTGTTGTAAGGAACCCTTGTTCCTTCAATCCCTGAAACCTGATATAGGGCTAAGATTATTGGCTCCTTCCCTTAGGCCTTCTCCATGTGGCCCTGTTCTGTGGCCTAGGGCTACTCCTCCAAGTGCTCCAAATTTCACGATTCGGGGAGTCACGAAGCAGTGCTTCTGCCTTTCCCTTTTCAAATCCCCAAAACTCGAAAGCCTGATACTATCCGGATCTATGGTCCAGAGCTTCAACTTGATCAACGACCCAGATTACATCCCGACATTCTACCTCTCGGGATTCTGGTAGGGTCTTCACTCCTATTTCCCTAATGACCAAAACCCCGGTGGCTTCTGGATCTCTGCCACGCGTTTTCCAAAATGGATGCCCCTGATTCTTTCGGGGAATCTCCTTTCGCGATTTTGGGGAAGTCCTCTACTCAAATTTCTCGGTATCCAAATCCCCAGTGGCTTCCGGATCCCTGCCACGCGTCCTCCCCAATTGACGGTCCTCATTGATCTAGATCTGACGGGCCAGATCAGTAACGACCCAACGGTCGCGATTTCCTTTTGGTGATTCCTCCAAACGTCGACTATTCACCACGTGTCCCCTTAAATGAACGGACCTAAAGGCCTCAGGACTTAATGGGTCCTCCCCCTTGCTTATACGAGGGTTAAACTCTATAGATCAATGGATCTAAACCTTTCCACTGATCAATGACTTTGATTCAAACCAAGATTTCGCATTTTGCGAATCCTTAGAACTCCGCACGTTGACTCTTTTGATCTGCGAGTCAGCGAAACTCCAATCGCCCTCCATGTGTCCTTTTCAGTGGTCGGTCGAGGTAACTCCCGATGGATCCTGGGTTCTACGGTCCTGATTATTTCGCTACCTGCGAAGACAGAAGGGGTCGAGGCATTAATGCCTGTGCTTCTCTTCTAGATCTGTTGGCTCTGACAGACCTAGGATACTCCTGAAAGGATCTCGTCTGTTCGTCTAGCAAATGAAAGGATCTGCCCTTTTCGCTAATTGGACTTGTTATTCTTTTTGATCTTAGGTGACAAAATTCAATTTCTAAGGGCTTCAATCTACCGCGACTCTGAAACGTTTGGGAGATAACTCCTTGTTGCACTGGGTCTCCAGGCCCGGATCACATGATCCTTTAGAGGGTTCTTGGGTAGTCATTGCTAGGCTACTGAATCGAATGTAGCACCTTCCTAACTCACCAAGGTACGGCTATGACGTCGGGGCAGGGAAATCTCATGGGTTTACCATAACGGTAGCCATGCCAAGGAGCTTTCTCCAACTCTGAAACATGATGAAATTCCCTAGGGAAAGTGCCCTCGAGGGATTAAACCAGAATACCAAAAGAATTAGGCAGGTGGGATGATTCTCAGTGGAATCGACCCATGCTCTCGACTTACTCATCTTATACAGAGACCAACTATGACATAAGTATACACATGCAGTTATTATTTACAATCTAATTATTAGGAATTCTTAGCATACATAAGCCATCTATAAGCATATAAACATGAGCATGTGTCCATGATATTCAATTCAAAATACAAGGCATAAAAACACTTATCGGAACCACTGGATGTGATGCAACTGCTGAGAGGGGTTCTCGTTCGCACCCAACCATAGGCTTAGTCACTCCCTATGGATTTATCACTGGTCACCCCCGAGCTTAGGCCACGATGCTTTGAGACTCCATCTCTTACTTCCATCTCAACGGAAGTTAGGGAAAAAGGTTACTGTCCTTCTCCCTATACAGGAATAGACGAGGATGAAGGTTACTCTCCTTCTCCTACCTCAGTCTCCATTCCCGTGATCAGAACTCAATTTCCAGTTGTTTTTCTCCTCTTTTGTACCAAAGAGGTTTTCTTACTCTCCTCTCTGCATTTCTCGCCGGCTTCCCTTCCATCCACCACGCTTCTCCTTCTTTCCTCCCTCGGCAAGGTTGTGTGTGGCTCGAATCCCCCCGTTTGTGGTCAGGTTCATAATCCATCCGATGGGCATTCTGCTCCATCCCTCATTAACTCTTGAGGAGGCCCTTCCCACCTACCAACCTAATGGGAATTCATTTATGGGCAGAGGGTTGTTCTGATATGAGAAACATTAATTCCAGTATGGTACTGGTTCGGTGGAGGTTATCGCAACCATTCTGGGTTCCCTCCACCACCTTTTTATTACCAATCGTGGCTTTTCTTTTGTAACATATCCCCTCTCTCAGCAGTCACGCAACACATTTCCATTATCCAACAAAATAACAGGATTTACATTCATCGACCTTTATACAAAGGTCCACCAAACAGAATCATCATCCTCGATGTTCTATCTACCAATATGATATGTATGTACAGGAGTAAACAAAATTGAAAATGCCTGCCTCATAGCATCTTCCATTTCCCAGGTAGCCTCATCTGGGCCAAAGTGTTTCCATTGCACCTTGACCTGTGCAATGGTTCGGTTCCTGAGTGTTGTTTCCTTCGTGTCTAGTATGCATTGGGGTTCTGGCAGGAATTCTCCCTCCGGTTCCACCTGGATCATAGACCAGTCAATTATATGATTAGAATCATGTACATATTTTTTTAACAATGAAACACGAAAAACATTATGTGCTTTTACTGTGGGAGGGAGTGCTAGCCTATAGGCTACCGATCCCACTCTATTCATAACTTCAAAAGGTCCACAATACTGAGGTGCCAACTTGGCACAAGCCCCCATCCTTAGGGAACTCTTTCTGGACCTAACTCTGAGATAGACGTGGTCTCTCATCTTGAATTCTCTGGGGGTTCTTTTTTTGTCGGTGTAACTTTTCTGTCTGTTCTATGCGATTTTTAGATTTTGTTTTATTTGAATCACTTGTTGTTCCATTTCTTTCAACATGTCGGGTCCAATTGTAATTCTATTCACAGGATTACTCCAACTAATTGGAGTGTTGCACGGCCTACCATAGAGGACCTCGAAAGGACTCACCTTCAATGATTATGTGTAGCCGTTGTTGTTGGCAAATTCAACCAGTGGTAGGTAATCTTCCCACTTTTTAGGTTGATGCATTACATGCATCATTAGCATGTCTTCTAATATTTGGTTCACCCTTTCCATATGTCCATCAGTTTGAGGATGATAGGCTGTGCTAAACAATAATTTGGTCTCCAGACCAGCCATCAAGGATTTCCAAAAGTTTGAAGTGAATTTCGTGTCTCTGTCAGACACGATTTCCTTAGGCATGTCGTGTAGTCTGAATATCTCTTTCATGAATATGTTGGAAATATCTATTGCCTTTCAAGTCGATTTGATGGGAATAAAGTGAGTGGACTTGCTTAATTTTTCCACCACTACCATGATGGCGTCATTCTGTCTGGTCGATGCTGGTAATCCAGTGATGAAATCCATGGAGATGGTCTCCCATTTCCATTCCAGGATTGGTAGAGGTTGTAATAATCCTGCTGGGTGCTGGTGTTCTGCCTTAACCTGTTGGCATTCTAGACATTTAGCTAAGTAGTCAACTATGTCTTTCTTAAGTCCCGGCCAATATAATTATTTCCTGGTGGTCGTGATCATCTTCTGGTACCCTGGGTGACCAGTATATGGTCTTTTATGTAGTTCATCCATTATGAACCTCTTCAAGTCATCACAGTTTGAAATATACAATCTGTTTCTGTAAGTCAGTAGCCCTTCCTCGAGCATTTGGTATCCTTCATACTTTAGCCCTGTAGGTTCTTGCCTTAGGTATGAAGTCACGATATTAAAGAATGCATCTGTCTCCTGTGCATTTCTATTTCTCTCCTTGACATCTGTTTTGCAGGTGCTTATTGCTGCTAGATGAATCGTTTTTATACTTCTGCTAAGGGCATCAACCACCCTATTTTCCTTTCCTTTTATATGTTTGATTTAAAAATCAAATTCACTTAGGAGAGCCATCCACCTCGCTTGCTTGGCATTGAGTTTTGATTGATTAAACAAGTGTCTCAATCCACAATGATCTGTCATAAGCACAAATGTTCTACCCATGAGGTAGTGTCTCCACATTTTTAAAGCATGTACTATGGCATCCAACTCTAGGTCATGGGTCACATAATTGATCTCATGCTCATTTAAATTCCAGGACGTATAACATACTACACGTCCTCCTTTAATAAGGACTCCTTCGAGTCCTTCCTTGCAGGCATCTGTACACACAAGGAAATCATCATCCGGGTCTGCAATCTTTAGCACAGGTGCATGGGTCAGGAGATATTTTAGTTCTTGAAATCTTCCTTCGCATTTTGACATCCAAATGAATTTAACCCCCTTTTTCTAAAGGGTAGTGATTGGACAACCAATCTTGGAAAACCCTTTTATGAATCTTCTATAATATCCTGCTAAGACCATGAAGGACCTAATATTAGATACATCTTTTGGGGTAGGCCATTCCATAATGGATCTGATTTTGTCGGGGTCCACTGCCACCCCTTCCTTAGATATGACATGGCCTAAGTAGTGGAATTGCTTCTAAAAGAAGTCACACTAGCTAAACTTAGCGTAGAGCCGATGTTCCCTTAGTACTTGAAGTACAAGTCTAAGATGTTCTTCGTGCTCCTCCCCATTCTTGGAGTAGATTAGGATATCATCAATGAAAACCAATACAAATTTGCCTAGAAATTTGTTGAGTACATTATTCATCAAGCACATAAGAGTGGCGGGGGCATTGGTTAACCCAAATGGCACCACCACAAATTCGTAGTGACCATATCTCGTTCTGAAGGCTATTTTGTGGATATCTTCTTCCCTAATCCAGACTTGATGGTAGCCCGATCTTAGGTCAATCTTTGAGAATATGGATGCACCTCCCATTTGGTCGAACAGATCATCGATTCTTGGTAAGGGGTACTTGTTCTTTATAGTTACCTTATTGAGTTGTCTGTAATCTATGCATAGTCAGAGTGTGCCATCTTTCATTTTCACAAACAGGATGGGTGCTCCCCACAGAGACACACTGGGTCGGATGTAGCCTTTATCCATCATCTCCTTTAGTTGTATCTTGATATCAACAATCTCTGGCATGCTCATTCTGTATGGCATTCTAGATGCTGGTACCGCTCCTGGTGTAAGTTCTATTGAGAAGTCAATATCCCTTCTCGAAGGTAGGCCTGGTACTTCTTATGGGAATACATCCTTGTATTCTCTTAATATGGGGTGGTCCTCGAGGTTTGGTGTGTCATCGTCGACAGAGTCTGACTTTTGTATTGCAGATGTATTGCATATAAGGAACACCCTTTTCTGCAATACTTCTTCATTTGAAGGACCGATATTTGACTCACTAAGAGAAGCTTCTAAATTCATTGGAGGGCCATCTTTCTCCCATCTTCATTCACACATTCTAAAGTTTTATGGTAACAATCCATTTTAGTTTTATGAGAAGCCAACTAGTCCTTACCAATCAACAAGTCATAAGATCCCAAGGGAAGTATGTTAAGGTTCACTTGGGTGGGAAATCCACCCACGAAGAATTGGCAGGCTGGTATAGCCTCTTCCACCTTTCGTTTGGTCCCAGTGACTAATTGTACCAACCATAGTTTAACATGTTTGGTTGGTTGTAGTTTACACTTATCGACAGTTTGAGGGGCTACATAACTCATATTAGAACCTGGATCAATTAAAATAGATATTGGATGGTTGGTGATCATACCTTCCAACTCCACTACTGAAGCTTGATGGTCGGCTTGATTATTGTCCAAGGATGCATAGATTCGTGGCATGCTCCTAGCCACATCATTGACAGTGGTAGCTTCTTGGATATTGTAGACCCCCTTACTGTTTTGTTGTCTATGTGGGTAGTCCCTCAACCTATGATTTTCTCCACAACCCCAACATTTTAAGGGTACCTTCTTTAGGTTATCGATCTTTGTTGGGACTGTTTGAAAAGGTTTATTTCCACTTTGAGAAGGGAAATTTTGCTGATATACACTTCTAGCTGGAAGGCTCCCCCAAGAATATTTTCCATAGTTCTTAAATCTTGAGGAGTTAAACCTTTTCTTCTGGAACCCCAGACTATTATTTTTATTCTAGTACTCGTGGGGTCTTGTCTATTCCCAATCTATTCATAACAATACCTCACCTTTTGGATAACCTATTCTAAGGTCCTTGGTTCGTCAAACTCAATCCTATCCCGGTAGGTCTGAGGTAACCCATTGATGAACCATTGCATTTTCACCTTTTCATCTTTTATGTAGGGTACATACCTCAGTAGTTCAAGGAATTTATTGACAAATTCCTCTATGGTGAGTTGTCCCAGCCAAGTTCATAGAATTATTTAGTTTTCCCATCCATGTATATTTATGATAGATACTGCCTTCTAAAGTATTTCTCAAACTGTTTCCATGACAAGTCCTTCTCGTGGACTCCTTTCACATTCCTCGGGTCTTCCCACCATATGGAAGCCTTTCCATTTAGGTTGAAGATGGCTATTCGAGCCTTCAAGTTTTCAAAGTAGTCATGGAATCTGGAATACTTATTTAAGACAAGTAGCCACGCTTCCGCTTCTTCTCCCTTTTTTATCTCTTCGTCGAAAGAGGGTGGTTTGGATTTCTTGAACTCTTCAGGGCCACTGGTTTTGGAACGCTTCCATTTCTTTCCTTTCTTCTAAGAATGCGAGCTGACCCTGATACTAGAAGACTCTTCGTAGTTATCAAATTCCTTTCCAGAGGACTCTCCCGATGAGTGTCCCCTGCCTCTAGGTTGGACCTTCTTCGCGGTACTTCTCCCAGTGGGGTCACTTATGGAGACATGCTTTCGGGTCTCAGGTGGACTCTGACCTCCCCTCTTGTGTAGTTGGTCCGCATGACTGGTTGCGGGTTCGTGTTGTAGTTGACTCTGTATGTCAGACAAGATTTGTAGAAAGACTGCATTAATTTATGTTTGTTTCTCTTGTTCCTTTATCAGTCTCTCATTGTCAGCCTTAAAACTCTGTAGCTCGACCCTGAGGCTTCTTACAATTTCAGCCATATCTGGAGGGGTTTCCACCGCCCTCCTTTCATCAGATTCCTCATCTCTATTGTGGGATCCATCCCCCACTTCATGGCACATCATCATCCTTTAGTGTTGGTGTCTTCCTGTGATTCACTGATTTTTCAAGTGTTTCCAAAAACACATATAGTTAGCTAACAGTTTATTAGTCCATGAACAATACATGGTTTAAAACTTCATAATGTACACACGCAGTAGAAAGTTTCGTTTCTTTCCTTATTAATATTTTTAAATAAATCCTCTTAAGAAAGAGGTACAATAGGGTGTCACTCCTTGGAACGTACCCATATAGGGTTATTTAAGCGACTCTTCCATGAGCCCAAGCAGACCAAATGTTGTAACCATGCTCTGATACCAATTTGTCACACACCCACTACGACAAAATAAAAATTTTGCCTTTTCTCGAGGAACATAATCCCCAAATTCCTATGGGGGCCTAGTGTAGGATAGCTCTTCCCTTATCCTCCTCCATGTGATCATTGGCTATGACCATAGGCCTTACCAAAAAGGTGCTTCCAGCTTCCACGTTTTGGGATTTTTGTGTGCGAGCTCTCCCCGGCTCCCTGTCCTTTGAAATGCCGAAACCCAAAATGGGGTTAACGAGCCCTTTGGCTCCCCTTTTCCCTACTCCATGCGAACACCTTCATGACCACACACTAACACCAAATGGCGCTACCAGAACTTGACTTTCGGGATTCTTCTTGCAAGGAACCCTTGTTCCTTCAATCCCTGAAACCCGATATAGGGCTAAGATTCTTGGCTCCTTCCCTTAGGCCTTCTCCATGTGGCCCTGTCATGTGGCCTAGGGATACTCCTCTAAGTGCTTCAGATTTAACGATTCAGGGAGTCACGATGCAGTGCTTCCGCCTTTCCCTTTTCAAATCCCAGAAACTCGAAAGCCAGATACCATCCGGATCTATGGTCCAAATCTTCAAATTGATCAATGACCCAGATTACATCCCAACATTCTACCTCTCAGGATTCTGGTGGGGTATTCACTCCTATTTCCCTAATGACCAAAACCCCAGTGGCTTCTGGATCTCTGCCACGCATTCTCCAAAATGGACGCCCCTAATTCTTTCGGGGAATCTCCTTTCCTGATTTTGGGGAAGTCCTCTCCTCAAATTTCCCGGTATCCAAATCCCCGATGGCTTCTGGATCCCTGCCACATGTCCTCCCCAATGTACGGTCCTCATTTATCTAGATATGACGGTCCAGATCTATCACGACCCAACGATCACGATTTCCTTTCTGCGATTCCTCCAAACGCCGACTATTCACCATGTGTCCCCTTAAATGAACGTCCCTAAAGGCCTGAGGACTTAACGGGTCCTCTCCCTTTCTTATACGAGGGTTAAACTCTACAGATAAATGGCTTTGAACCTTTCCACAGATCAACGAATCTGATTCAAACCGGGATTTCGCGTTTCGCGAATCCTTAGAACTCTGCCCGTTGACTCTTCTGATGTGCGAGTCAGTGAAACGCCAATCGCCCTCCATCTGTCCTTTCCAGTGGTCGGTCGAGGTAACTCCCGATGGATCCTGGGTTCTACGATCCTAATTCCTTCGCTACTTGCGAAGACGGAAGGGGTCGAGGCATTAACTTCTGCACTTCTCTTCTAGATCCGTCGGCCCTGACAGACCTAAGATACTCCCGAAAGGATCTCATTCGTTCGTCTAGAAAATGAAAGGATCCGCCCTTTTCGCTAATTGGAATTTTTATCCTTTCTGATCTTAGGTGATGAAATTCAATTTCTTGGGGCTTCAATCTACCACGACTTTGAAACGTTCGGGAGCTAAATCCTTCTTGCACCGAGTCTCCAGGCCCGGATCACATGATCTTTCAGAGGGTTCTTGGGTAGTCATTCCTAGGCTACTGACCTGAATGTAGCACCTTCCTAACTCACCGAGGTATGGTTATGATGCCAGGGCAGGGAAATCTCATGGGTTTACCGTAACGATAGCCATGCCAAGGAGCTTGCTCCAACTCTGAAACATGATGAAATTCCCTGGGGAAAGTTCCCTCAAGGGATTAAACCAAAATTCCAGGAGAATTAGGTAGGTGGGATGATTCTCAGTGGAACCAACCCATTCTCCTAACTTACTCATATTATACAGAGACCAACTATGGCATAAGTATACACATGCATTTATTATTTACAATCTAATTATCATGAATTCTTAGCATACATAAGCCATCTATAAGCATATAAACATGAGCATGTGTTCATGATATTCAATTCAATATACAAGGCATAAAAACACTTATCAGAACCACTGGACATGATGAGACTGCTGAGAGGGGTGCTCGTTTCCACCCAACCATAGGCTCAGTCACTCCCAATGGATTTATCATTGGCCAGCCCCAAGATTAGGCCACGATTCTTTGAGACACCATCTCTTACTTCTAGCTCAAGGGAAGTTAGGGATGAAGGTTACTCTCCTTCTCCCTATACAGGAATAGACGAGGATGAAGGTTACTCTCCTTATCCTCCTTCAATATCCATTACCATGATCAGAACTCAATTTCCCATTGTTTTTCTCCTCTTTTGGACCTGAGAGGTTTTCTTACTCTCCTCTCTGCATTTCTCGCCAGCTGCCCTTCCGTCCACCACGCTTCTCCTTCTTGCCTCCCTCAGCAAGGTTGCGTGTGGCTCGAATCCCCCCATCTGTGGTCAGGTCCGAAAGCCATCCGATGGGTAGTCTGCTCCATCCTTCATTAACTCTTGAAGAGGCCCTTCCCACCTACCAGCCTGACGATAATTCATTTCTGGGCAGAGGGTTGTTCTGATATGAGCAACATTAATTCCGGTGTGGTACTGGTTCGGTGGAAGTTATCGCAACCATTCCGGGTTCCCTCCACTACCTTTTTATTAGCAATCATGGCCTTTCTTTCGTAACATGTCCCCTCTCTCAATAGTCACGCAACACGTTTCCCTTATCCAACAAAATAACGGGATTTACATTCATTGACCTTTATACAAAGTTCCATCAAATTAAACATTCACAATTTGAGTTTGCCGTAGTTCTCGACCAATAAATTTATATTTACAGACTGGGGGAAACAAGGTGTTACATGGAAGCACAACACTAGGCTGGTATCTTGACACAACAATTAAGCTGAAAGCATAGAACTCGACTGGCATCTCAACACAACAATTAAGGTGGAATCACAACACTAGGTTGGCATCTCGACACAATAATTAAGCTAGAAGCACAACACTCGGCTTGCATCTCAACACAACAATTAAGCTGGAAGCAGAACACTAGGATGGCATATAGACACAACACTACTCCCCCTATCGAGGGAGGTCCTTTTGGACTATACCGAGCTTACCTTGAAAGTGATCAAACTTTACACAAGATAGAGGCTTGGTCAACACATCGAAAACCTGTTCATCCGTGATGACATATTGGAGCTTTATGGCTCCTCTCTGCACCATGTCACATATGTAATGGTATCAGATCTCTATCTGTTTCGACTTGTCATGAAATACATGATTCTCTGTCATCTTTATGCAGCTCTAGTTATCACATAGGATCGTGGTTGCTTCCATCTCTAGGTCGAATAGACTAGTCAACAACTTACAAAGCCATATGGCTTCACAACTGGCATAACACGCATCAATGTATTCTGCTTCTGCTGTACTGAGAGAATTTCTTTATTGCTTTCTACTCTGCCATGAGATCATGGCTAATCCCAAACTAAAACAACATCTTGAAGAGATATTCCTTTCATAGACACTTCTAGCCCAATCTGAATCAATGTACCCACTCAGTGTGAAATCATGATCTCCATCATAGCTGAGACCATAAGCTAATGTACCCTTAAGGTACCTCATCACATGTTTTGCAACAACTAGGTGAACATGTCTGGGTTCTACCAGAAACTGACTCAAGGTGTTCACAGAAAAATAGATATATGGTCTAGTGTTCATCAGATACATCAACGATCCAATGATCTGTCTATATAACGTGGTATCAATCAATTCTGATGAAGTGTTGACCAGAAGCTTCAGCTTCGTTTCCATTGGACTTGCACTCCAACATATCAAATCTCTTTAAGATTTCAATTGCATACTTCCCTTGGTTAAGGAAGATTCTCTTTGGGCTCTGCCAAACCTCAAGACCTAAGAAATAATGCATTAGGCCAAGGTCTTTCATCTCAAATTATGAAGCGAGCTTCTTCTTACATTCGGTGATGAGATTTTCTTCTCCAATTAAGAATAAGTCATCCACATACAACAACAATATCACTGACTCATCATTCATAACCTTGAAGTAGAGGTTAGAATCATCTTTACTCTTGGTAAAGCCCAAGCTCGTTAGAAAACTGTCTATCCTTCCATACCAAGATCTAGGAGCTTGCTTCAACCCGTACAAAGCCTTCTTCAACTTGCAGACATGAGTCTTCCTGTCTTCAACTTCAAATCCTTGAGGTTGTTCTATATACACTTCTTCTTTGATGACACCATTTAGGAAGGTTGTCTTTATGTCCATCTGATGTAACTTCCACTTCATCTTAGCTGCAAGGGCTATGATGGTTTTGATCGAAGTATATCTGGCTACAAGAGCGAATGTCTCTTCATAGTCAATGCCTTCCTTTTGAAAAAATCCATGAGTGACAAACCTTGCTTTATATTTCTCAATACTTCCATCAACAACATGTTTTATTTTGAAAATCCATTTGGAAGATACCACATCCTTTCTCTTTGGTCTGGGAACTATTTCCCATACATCATTCTTAATTATGAATTGGTATTCTTCTGTCAAGGCATCTGCCCATTATTTCTTTTGAATGGATTCTTCAAAGCAGGTGGGCTCCTTCTCTAAGAGATCACACATCAAAGCCATATAACTGGAGAATGGCTTAGGTCTCTTCAACTATCTCATGGCTCCTTCGGGATCACTATACTTCTCTCCATATTGAATAAGCTCCCTAGCCCAAGTAGGCTTTCTCTTATGGGAGATCATCATCTAAGGTGGTTCTTGAAAATCTACTATGTCATGATCTTCTAGAATTTCCTCATCAGGGGAAGCTATGACTTCTCTTACTGGTTCTGCAACTCTGGGAACCTTCCTCGCTGATTCTGCAACTCTTGGAGCTACAGGTTCCTCTTCATATATTTCTTCAAGCTGACATATTCTTGATTTATTGAGTGTTGCATCTTCATCATAGGTCACATCCCTGCCGATCTCATTGTGATGGTGACCTAGTATATAAACCCTGAAGGCCTTGGAGGCCTCACAATATCCAAAAAATATTCCCTTCTTTCCTGAAGGGTCCAACTTGTTTTTCTTCTCTTTCGAAATATGTACAAATACTGGGCAACCAAATATTTTGAGATGGCTTACTTCTGGCTTCTTTCCAGAGAACATCTCTTCAAGGGTCTTGAACCTAAGTGCACTATGGGACAATCGGTTTTGTACATATACTGTTGTTTTTTCTGCTTCTGCCGATAAGCACATTAGAAGATCTTGATCATGGATCATGTTCTTCACTACTTCCATTATCGTTCCATTCTTTATTTATGCCACACCGTTTTGTTGAGGATTGTAAGGAGTGGTGAGATCCTTCTTAATCCTGACATATTTGCAGTAGTTTACAAGCTCTTTTGAGGTGTATTCTCTTCCATTATCTGACCTGAGTATCTTGATCTTTCTTTGAGAAAGATTCTCTATCAAGGCTTTGAATACCTTGAATTTACTGAACACTTCATCTTTTGATTTCAACAAGTAAACCCAGGTTTTACAAGAATAATCATCAATAAAAGATACATAGTATACATACCCACTGATGGAGGATGATGGAATTGGGCCACACACATATGAGTGAATGAGTTCTAGTACTCCTTCTACTTTGCTATCTCTCTTTGGAAAGGGGTTCTTGATGTTCTTCCCTTGTGCACATCCATCACACACACCTTCATGGTCAACCTTGAGTTCTAATAGACATGTGACTGCCTTGCATATATACGGTAATTCCTTGTAGTTGATGTGTGCTAATCTTCTATGCCAAAGTTCACATGGATTCTCAATGGCATGGGTCATGGCTGCTTCCGAGTGACCCTTTAGTTTATACAAACCACCTTCTTCTTTTCCAATGATGATTGCTTCTTTCATGGTTTCTCCTTTACCCCACATAAGAACTTCTCCATCTATAAAGGAAATTCTAAAGCCTTTATTTTATAGAGCTGATATGGAGAGTAAGTTCTTTGTCAAACCTGGTACATAGAGTACGTCCTTCATCTTCATTGAGTTCCCTGAATTAATCTTGTAGTTTGATTCTCCCACTCCCTTGATAGGGTATTGATAATCATCTCAAAGTGTAACTTTCTGAGAAAACTTCTTTTCTGAAATGTAAGAGAGAACATCTCTTTGACTTGTCATGTGCTTGGAAGCACCACTATCAATCAACCAAGTGTCCTCTCCAGGTGTTACCGATCCTGAGAGGGCTGAGATTAAGACATAGTCTTTTATTTGTTCTCTTAACATCTTTGTGAGTGGATCTTCATCTTCAACTACATGGGCATGTTGTCTCTTATTTTTCCTCTTGTATTCTTATCGTCTAGGTGGACAATGTCTCGCAATATGTCCCATCTTATCACAATGGTAGCATTGGAAAAATGAGTAATCTGTTTCCTTTCTTTGTCCTTTCTTCTAGAATCTCTTCGGTTGATATTCTTTATGACTGGATTTTCTTTGGGGGTGAGACTCTTTATGATTTTCTTTCTGGAAGTAGGACTTATTTCTTTCTTCTTTAGTGTGAGTAGCTAGGGCTTGATCTTCATCTCTTGAAAGTAAAGCTTCCCGGTTAGCTACTCTTGATTATTCTTGAATGCATTATTCCCACAGACTGTCAAATAGTAGTTTCTCCTTTCTTACACAAATGGTTTGGATGAATGCATCCCAAGGTCTTGAGAGACCATTAAGGGCCGTCATTATAAGTTCGTCTTCGTCTATAGCATATCCAATCACTTCTAGTTGTTCTTTGAATTGAGATATTCTGCAAAAATATTATTTATGACTGGATTTTCTTTGGGGGTGAGACTCTTTATGAGTTTCTTTATGGAAGTAAGACTTATTTCTTCCTTCTTTAGTGTGAGTAGCTAGGGATTGATCTTTGTCTCTTGAAAGTAAAGCTTCCCGGTTAGCTACTCTTGATTCTTCTTGAATGCATTCTTCCCACAGACTGTCAAATAATAGTTTCTCCTTTCTTGCACAAATGGTTTGGATGAATGCATCCCAAGGTTTGAGAGACCATTAAGGGCCATAATTATAAGTTTGTCTTCATCTATATCATCTCCGATCGCTTCTAGTTTTTCTTTGAATTGAGATATTCTGGAGAAATATTCTTGGATTGATTATCCTCTTTGCATCCTTGTATTCTTGAGATGAGTTCCTAGATTCATCTTCCGATTTATGTTATTTCCTTCATATAGTCTAGTTAGGGCATCAAACATTTATTTAAAAGTCTTCTTTGATGACACATGAGTAATCAAGTCATCTTTGATCAAATTCGCAATGATTCTTTTGGCCCTAATTATGTCCTCGTGGTGTTTTGCTTTATCTGCAACATCGACGGGTTCTAGTACTTCTTATTTGACAAATATTGCTAGTTCATTCTCTTCAATCATGAGACCAATCCTATACTTCCAAGAACAAAATTTTTCCACACCTTCCATCTTGTCAACAAGCTTAGTGCTTGCAGACATATTTTACCTGGAACTAGGAAAATGACCAAAAAATGAAAATGCTCAAAATTAAATTCTGAACTTACCAAGAGGTGCGCTTGGCTGAGGCGAGTAGCCTGATGTGGTTAGATTTTAGAAAATCCAACTTTTGCCCATTCAAACTTGATTTGTGGATTTCTGGACTGGTGCTTCTGGTACTTTGGTTTTCTGGTACTTCTGGTACTTTGGTTTTCTGGTACTTCTGGTACTTTGTGAAAACCATGGTTTCACTTTCTGGGAGATCTAGCCACTACAAAGTTGTGATGAGGATGCCAAAGTGATCCTTGAGGAAGGGCGCACTTTTCTAGCTGGTTTTGGGGCTAAAATACTTCTTCAACAAAAAGCCCTAATTTGCATGTACGACAACAATGACGTTTTTCACTTTCTCTTGTGAAAGATGCTCTCTTCAGCTTAGCTCTGATACCATTTTAAGGTTTAACCTATTATTGAGTTTCATTTCATTTCATTAGATATCAATAGCATATATAGGATCACTGAGAAATACACAATCACAAGAGACACATCATTTATCCTGGGAAACCCTCATGGGGGAGAAAACCCAACAAAAACTTCCTTAATATAGATAGACAATACAATGCCAAGAGATAACTCAAACAAATATAGAAAGTTGTCTCCCAAGAATGCGCCTCTCTCTCTCTTATTTCTTCTCCAATTGCAGCTCCGAACTTGTGCTCTAATGAACAAGTGAGTGTGTGTCCAAATGAGGCACTAGCCTCTTTATTTATACAATCTGGCAGGTGACTTTTCATTGGCAGGGCCGACTTCTCAATCTGGGTGGTTATAACCACCTTTAATTAATATGGGGGTCGACTTCTCATTCTGCGTATTACAATTAGGGTTTTACCAATCCGCAAAAGTGGATTTGGTTATTTACAATACTCGACATGATCAATCCACAAAAGGGGATTGATATAATGAATAATATATCAATAATAAATAGAATACTCTTTGCAGTTACATTATTTCAACATTTGGCACACGCGAAAGACGTACAGGGTCGTTGGTTCGTGAACATGTTCTTCGCCTGATTTCCTCCAAATCATGAAGCTCCTGCTTTGTACCTTGTGTTGAATGATGGGAGATGCCTCAATTCTCTCCTTTCATCGGGTCTCCTTCCATCGACTTCAACTCATCTATTCTAGAAACAATACCTAGAGTCTTATGAGTACCTTGAGGCTTGCAGTCATTAGTGGCAGGTTCTCTCGCCATCGACAGTTGGGAATACATCAATTTCTCCTAATCGATGGATCCTTCAAGTGTTCAACCCCGACTCCTTTATTCACACTTGTAAGAATGTACTCGGTGCCTTGATAACTACTTTCATCATCGGTAGTTTGTCTTGCGATTGTTAATGGTATACCTTAATGACTGATAATCAAACAATGTCTCATTGTGTTCGACCTCAACTCCTTTATTCACATGATGTAGACTTGCACCTTTGGTGGATCGTGTAGAATATTTAAAGACATCAGTATGTGGCCGCAACTTTCCTGAGTTGTTGCTTCCTTTTCATTGGACCAATACTTATATGACTTCAGTGATCATGGGAGATCAGATTGTACTCCATTGTGTACATACATCTTCAGAGTGATTTTGAGGCTAGTTCTATTGGGCCTTGTTTGTGACTATGAAAACCTTTGGCATGTAACTACATTTGTATTTTCCTATTCATGGCCACAGACAGTTGTTTGGCATATTTTCACATGGATCTGCAGTGTAATTCAAATTGGTAACCATGTATGCAAAGTCAGTACAGATTGTAATGAGAAACTAATTCTTCCAGCTGGTTCCCCATCACTCCACTTCTGGGTTTTGATAATGTATTTCGGCCATCATAGATACTCCTCTAACCTCACACATTAGGGGGCATCTATTATAGCAAGACTTGCCTCACCCCATGTAATGTTGCACATAAGGCCTTTTTCCATTTCCCTATGAAGACTTGTCATCCTTTTTTGCAAATCCCAGAGCTAAAAATACAATTTTTCCACATATACGCACCTTGCCTACTATACAATATGTGTATAGGCAGGTTGCACCACTACAACCCATGTACATTGGGAAATGTGCCCAAAAATGAAAAATGGTGTTGAATTTCCATGTCAAAACATAAGATTAATAATCCTTGGCCTTCCATATATTAGAAACGTTCTGAATCGGCCCTTCATTTCCACTTGAAGGCTATAAATGGGCCAATTCTGAGCTATGGAAAGGAGGAGAAAGAATTCAACTTTGAGAGCAAAGTTACTCTGGAGGAATTATTCACTTCACATTGAGTCTGCATCCCTTTGTCCTTTAAGTTTGAACACAGTGTTCATCCCCAAGATCTTCCCTTATTGAGTGAGAACTCCATTGTCTCTCTTACATGAGCTTGCCTTTGGTGGAGGATTGAAGTGGTGGAGGCCCAACTGGAAGGAACTTAGTTTCTCGGTTCTGAACCGTGCCGATAGGGAAGTCTGTAACTTATTCACTTCTTTTGATCATATCTTAATAGAAATACTTTTTTCTCGTCCAATTGATATCTTGCAAATATTTGAATTATTATTCCATGGGCGTATTTGTTATGTATGTTAATGGATTATGCTATTGAATGTGCTAACATCA
>ML782627.1:467179-487150 GCA_009831015.1 Picea engelmannii | reverse complement strand
TATTGAGTTTCATTTCATTTCATTAGATATCAATAGCATATATAGGATCACTGAGAAATACACAATCACAAGAGACACATCATTTATCCTGGGAAACCCTCATGGGGGAGAAAACCCAACAAAAACTTCCTTAATATAGATAGCCAATACAATGCCAAGAGATAACTCAAAAAAATATAGAAAGTTGTCTCCCAAGAATGCGCATCTCTCTCTCTTCTTTCTTCTCCAATTGAAGCTCCGAACTTGTGCTCTAATGAACAGGTGAGTGAGTGTCCAAATGAGGCGCTAGCCTCTTTATTTATACAATCTGACAGGTGACTTTTCACTGGCAAGGCCGACTTCTCAATCTGGGTGGTTATAACCACCTTTAATTAATATGGGGGTCGACTTCTCATTCTACCTATTACAATTAGGGTTTTACCAATCCGCAAAAGGGGATTTGGTTATTTACAATACCCGACATGCTCAATCCACAAAAGGGGATTGATATAATGAATAATATATCAATAATAAATAGAATACTCTTTGCAGTTACATTATTTCAACATTTGGCACACGCGAAAGATGCACAGGGTCGTTGGTTCGTGAACATGTTCTTCGCTTGATTTCCTCCAAATCATGAAGCTCCTGCTTTGTACCTCGTGCTGAATGATGGGAGATGCCTCAATTCTCTCCTTTCATCGGGTCTCCTTCCATCGACTTCAGCTCATCTATTCTGGAAACAATACCTAGAGTCTTATGAGTACCTTGAGGCTTGCAGTCATTAGTGGCAGGTTCTCTCGCCATCGACAGTTGGGAATACATCAATTTCTCTTGATCGATGGATCCTTCAAGTGTTCAACCCCGACTCCTTTATTCACACTTGTAAGAATGTACTCGGTGCCTTGATAACTACTTTCATCATCGGTAGTTTGTCTTGC
Source organism: Picea engelmannii (assembly GCA_009831015.1). Classification (NCBI taxonomy): domain Eukaryota; kingdom Viridiplantae; phylum Streptophyta; class Pinopsida; order Pinales; family Pinaceae; genus Picea; species Picea engelmannii. The sequence goes on along the minus strand of ML782627.1, from coordinate 486,230 downwards.
GATTGTTAACGGTATACCTTAATGACTGATAATCAAACAATGTCTCATTGTGTTCGACCTCAACTCCTTTATTCACATGATGTAGACTTGCACCTTTGGTGGATCATGTAGAATAATTGAAGACATCAGTATGTGGCCGCAACTTTCCTGAGTTGTTGCTTCCTTTTCATTGGACCAATACCTATATGACTTCAGTGATCATGGGAGATCAGATTGTACTCCATTGTGTACAGACATCTTCAGAGTGATTTTGAGGCTAGTTCTAATGGGCCTTGTTTGTGACTATGACAACCTTTGGCATGTAACTACATTTGTATTTTCCTATTCATGGCCACAGACAGTTGTTTGGCATATTTTCACATGGATCTGCAGTGTAATTCAAATTGGCAACCATGTATGCAAAGTCAGTACAGATTGTAATGAGCAACTAATTCTTCCAGCTGGTTCCCCATCACTCCACTTCTGGGTTTTGATAATGTATTTCGGCCATCATAGATACTCCTCTAACCTCACACATTAGGGGGCATCTATTATAGCAAGACTTGCCTCATCCCATGTAATGTTGCACATAAGGCCTTTTTCCATTTCCCTATGAAGTCTTGTCATCCTTTTTTGAAAATCCCAGAGCTAAAAATACATTTTTTCCACATATACGCACCTTGCCCACTATACAACATGTGCATAGGTAGGTTGCACCACTACAACCCATGTACATTGGGAAATGTGCCCAAAAATGAAAAATGGTGTCGGATTTCCATGTCACAACAGAAGATTAATAATCCTTGGCCTTCCATATATTAGAAACGTTCTGACTCGGCCCTTCAGTTCCACTTGAAGGCTATAAATGGGCCAATTCTGAGCTATGGAAAGGAGGAGAAAGAATTCAACTTTGAGAGCAAAGTTACTCTGGAGGAATTATTCACTTCACATTGAGTCTACATCCCTTTGTCCTTTAAGTTTGAATACGGTGTTCATCCCCCAAGATCTTCCCTTATTGAGTGAGAAATCCATTGTCTCTCTTACATGAGCTTGCCTTTGGTGGAGGATTGAAGTGGTGGAGGCCCAACTGGAAGGAACTTAGTTTCTTGGTTCTGAACCGTGCCGGTAGGGAAGTCTGTCACTTATTCACTTCTTTTGATCATATCTTAATAGAAATACTTTTTTCTCGTCCAATTGATATCTTGCAAATATTTGAATTATTATTCCATGGGCGTATTTGTTATGTATGTTAATGGATTATGCTATTGAATGTGCTAACATCATATATTATCACCATATGCTTTCTTTTCTTGGTTGTTGAGGACTAGTTGCAGGTATATTGATTTGGGTCAAGTGCTCAACGGTGGACTTCATCGAACGTCTGGACGAGGTAAGCCTTTTATCTTGTCTTGCTAGCATATTTGTTTATATAGAATACTTGAGAATATAATTGATTTCTGTATTGATTTCCATCTATTGTGGTTTTCCCATAGCCCTAGAGAGATTTTCCTTGTAACAACCATTCAAACTATCATTTGAGGGAGCGTTAGCTAGTGAGTTAAACTGCCTATAAACATGGGAGAAAGAATTTTGAGAGAACAAGGAGGCCAACTCTTTGATCAGGTTGGTCATGTTGTAAAGACTAGATTTTTGAATCTGGTTTCCCCCTTCATCCAGTGGATAGCCAATTTCGAGTCATCAAAAACCTGTAAATAATTACACCCTTTCTTCTTTGTTGCCTCATCAACAAAATGAGTGCTACCAAATATCCAGAATTGTTGGATCAAGGGATTAAGAAAGAGTTATCTTTGAAGAAGTGATCGGGTGATAAGAAAAGCACATATCCATCCCCACATTTATTACCTTCATCATGACTGGAACCATTGAAAAACCCCTATGGAAGAGAGTTATTAAGTTTTTTGGGGGATTTGTAACTTTGTTGTAGGGGGTTTATGAGTGTCCTGGAAGTAAGCTAAGAGCGACATTGATTGAGTGGCTACCTGAAAATTGGGTACCCATCTGTCCTCAAAGATGTTTTCATTTATGGATGTCCAAATGTGCCAAAAAAATAAGTAGGGAAGAACTCTGAATCGAATAAATCTTGCCTCATGAACCATTCCTTGAAATTTTCTAAAACCTCACCCTTTGTCCACATATTTGAGAGTTTAGTAGCAAATTCAACATCCCTCCAGACTTGAGAGACAAAGGGACAATTGCAAAAAATATGAGATATTGTTTCGAGATTATCTTTGCACAAAGAACACCAACTAGGGCTCGAAAGATTCTTCTTCTGAATCATGTCCTAGGTTGGCACCTTGTTATGTAGAATAAGCCATATTAATAAAGAACTCTTTGGAGGCACATGGGCCTTCCACAGTTTCTTCCACCACCAATCAAGAAATAGGGTCCTTTGATCCTGTTGTGAGACATAACCCAAGGCCACATTGCAAGCAATACCTTTCCCTTGCCAAGCCTAGGCTAGCTCGTTAGGTCCTTATCTTAATTTGATATGAGCTTTCTGTAGTTCATTAATGTAAATAACCCATTGATCAGCCTGCAAACCTTCACGCCCCACCTCTTGAGCCGAGATCCATCCCCTATCCCAAACAATAGTGCCCTCATCTTTTTCTATTTTGTTTAATGTGCATAACCCTCATAACTACAAGTGAGTAATAATGACCTAATCCAAAAAAATATTGAAATTTCATCCTAATATCACATCCATGCCTATGCGCACCCGAGAACCATTATTGAGTATCCAAGCCAGATGCTTACCTATCACCGGGACGGTTGTTGTTATTAAATCTCTCAAATGGTTTTAAACCTAGTGAGTCGATTTCCTCGGATTCCTAATCCAATCTTCGATACCGTCGGGGGAAATGTATTTCTAGTAGACAATTTGGCACCATAAACTATCTTTGAATAGAGCTTGCCAAAGAGACTTACCAAAAAGGAGCAAGTTTTTAACACCCCATCCTCCAAATTTTTTGGGGCAGGCTAGAATCTCTGAGTGTGCCCAATGAGATCCTTTGAAGTCCATGCTGCTTTTCCAGAGGTAGTTTGAGAAAATTCGTTTGATCTGGTTCAATACACCTTTTGGAATGGAAGCCATGATTAGCTAGTAGATGAGAATAAATTCTACCACCGACTTAATTAAAAATAGTCACCTCCCCATTGAAATCAAACAAGATCACTAATGATGTATCATGCTCTCATTAAGCACCAATGATGTATGTTGTTCTCATAAGGCCCATAAACATTAATAATTTGGAATTGTTGCCCTATCTCTTGGATGTGTAAGATCGTGCACAATCCTGAAACAAAAACACAGGAAGAAATCATCTCCATAGAGGGTGCCCAACTTGTTACTAGGCCACCCGAAAACTAAAAGGCATCTAAAGATACAAAATTCCACTAAGAAAATAACTGATATAAAATCCTCTCATCTGAAACACTAGATAACATTGACTCTTGAATAAAAAGATTATGTGGAAAATTTGAAAGAACTAACTTCTAGAGGGTCAACTGTTTGGATCGCCCCCCTAAATCATAGACATTTAATGAGAGTATTTTCATGGTGCATCCCCATTGGGGGGGTTTGCACTACTCTAAGGACCCCTTTAATAAGACTTTTCTTACCTTGATAGACTTCACATGTTTCCTTGGCTTGAGCCAATTTGAAAGTAGACTTTTGACCGACCTTTGAGATTCCAACATCTTTGATAGGGTCCTGCCCCAAACCGCTCAATTGATTGAGATGGGGAGGGTGAGGCATAAGGAGGTAGTGGCCTCCCCATCAACCTTTTGACAAAGATTCTTTGGAATCCATACCTAAATCCGACTTCTCAGGAACATAAATGTTTCCATCTGAAATACTAGCTAAGTTAACCACGTTGCAGTGTGGCAAGCAACTCACCCGATCCATAGAACAAGAATTGTTAACCAAAGAATCTTTCTCTCGTGGCAGACTAATACATACCTTTGAAGGAAAAGTTGAATAGTTACCAGGGGATTCATTTCAAGGTACTATAGGCCAATTGTTTGAAATATCCACTGTCAATCCCACACTCTTCTTCCATAATGATTCCAAGTTATGCTGTTGGGACAAAGTAAGGTCCAAAAAATCTTGGAGCACAAGGTCCAACGAGGATATAATATCCAATGGCTTATCCAGTGGAATATCCATAGAGCCAACCCACAACTATTTTGACATAGAATGATGGTGATGTAAGACTGTGGAAGTTGTACCTTTGAATTCTCCAGGGGGAAAATGGGACTCATGAGAAGAGTCATCAAAGGAAATTGGATTTGGCGTAGGTGGAGAGGATGCTAGGGTTTCCTTCACCCTCCAGACTTTCCGAGTGAAAAATTTGGCACATTCACAGACCGAGTGGCAATACCCATGACAATGAACACAACGAAAATGAACATTCTCGTAGTCAAGAAGTTGAGAAAACTTAGTTGATCCCACCTTTATCTCCATGGACTTGAAAAGACTAGCATTGACATCTAACTCAACCAGAATTTTGGCCACAGAACAAGCATAAGAGGTTTTGTAAGAATAATCTACAAGCATAAACCTCCCCAAGGAATCACCAATTTCCTTGAAGGATTTATCGTTCCAGAGTTCCATGGGTAGTTGAGGGATCCTAACCCAAAGTGGGGTAGATTTTGCAAATTCGTCTGAGGCATTGAAACCAGGGTGCCATGGCTTTAGTGAGAGGACTGCTTTGTCGAAGAACCAATTGCCTCGTAGAATATAAGTGGCATCCATTTTAGAGTGAAAGATGAAGTAGAGCCACCCTCGATCCAAAAGGTGAAAGGTTGGTCCTTTTTCCAGAACAGAACCCCAAGTAAGTTGTACCCATTTTCTCAATGAACCAAGTCCCATCTTGCGACCCATAAATTTCCTGACCAAGGTTTTTTCGAGGAGCGACTGCACTTTTTCAACCTGGATGTCCCTACTAACCACCAACAAATTCCCTTGCCTCTAGACTTAAGCACCTTCCTTCTCTTGCTGTGACCTTCTCCTCCTCCTTTTTATGCAATACATATTGTGGATCCTTATCCCATGGCTTTGTGCTAAATCATTTGGACCACTGGGTGCGGTCTCCACATTCTTTGATGGGGGATTATCCTTTCCTCCTTCAGCCTCTGAAGACTTCTCCTTCTCTTCACTACTTAACAAAAAATACTTTCTTATAGGCCCCAAAGGAGAAGACACCTCACAATCTCTATCACCCTGAGCCACATGGGCTCCAAAACTAGGTGCAAGTGGAAACATGTCTGACTCTGACAACATGTCCTCATTGTAGTCCACTAAATGTTCGTAGTTACCCATGTTGAGAGATTGAAAAGAGAAAACAAACTTGAGTAGTCTGTCTACCAAAAGATTGAAAAAAATAGTTAACCGAAAGCTAAGTAAAAAATTCGGTGAGAAACTGCATAAACCATATCGCGGATCTTCGCCATCCCTACCGCAAATCTTCCAAATCACAAATCTTCGTCATCCCTACCATAGATTCCTCATCATCTTCAACCTTCTTAATGTCACAAAGATGACAAATTCTTTCAACCCATGATGTTTTAGGAATTGTTCGACACCTGTTTCACTATGAAGCTAGTGAGAGTTTGTTTTTATTTTAATAATGCCTATTTTCTTCTTTATGCTAGTCAAAACAAAGAGATACTTTTGATCTTCTTAATTATAGTTGATTACCTCTTTATAGTATCTTAATTTTCTTTTATCCTCTAATTCTTTATGGCACCACAATTTCTTATTAAATATATATGTAATAATATTTTTAATATTATCATTATTATGGAGAATTATATTTCATTAAATTAGTCAATAACAATGGACATCATCCTTAATTAAAATTGTGATTAAATCATAAATATTTAGATAAAATTTAAATCCTGAATGAAAAGGCCAAAGCCCCTTAATCAATTCACTAATTGTTTGTTACTCATTATATTTTCGATGGTTCTTGCTTAAGTTAAGGCAAATGGTTCATGAGTAGTGCAATACAATAAAACATGAGTTCAAAGAGGGGTATTTAAATGTAAGTAAGGCAAATGGCTCATGAGTGGTGCAATACAATAAAACATGAGTTCAAAGAGGGGTATTTAAATGTAAGTACTACTAAGAGTTGGGTATATATGTGTAAAAGCATGTAGGGTTTATTAAATGTATACTTTATATCAAGATATATGTGTAAAAGCATGGAGGATTTATTAAATGTAAAAGAATAGGTTGATATTTAAGAGTGTAAAATAAGTGGAAAGTTAAATTTATTTTTTATATATATTAAATTTAGTTTGTATTATTTATATTATAATAATAAATTTATTATGAATTTAATATATTGTTAACGAGAATAGAATTTAAGTGGAGAAAATAACAATCCATCTCACAATCAAATGAATTAGATCCAATTAACTTACTACAATCACATGAATTACATGAACTAGACTATTATGTTAATCAAATATAAAATTATATTTTTCTATAAATTAATAAAAATAAATTTTTAATACAAAATTTTATGAAGAAAGTTTTTAATCAATTATTACACCCTTGTCCATGTATCTAATTTTTTAATTATTGCACCCTTGCCCATGTATCTAATTTTTTAAGTACTGATTTCCTTTCACGCTACCTTCTGTTAACATTGTACAAAATCCTCATTTTCTTGAGGAATTGTATTTGAGCCGATGCGTAACTACAATGATGACAATTGAGATTTTTATAGAAACGTAAGTTTTCAATTGATATTTGTGTAGAAATTCCGTTAACATTGTACAAAATCCTCATTTTCTTGAGGAATTGTATTTGAGCCGATGCGTAACTACAATGATGACAATCGAGATTTTTATAGAAACGTAAGTTTTCAATTGATATTTTAAAGGGAAATTGCAAAGTAAGTATTTTAAGTCTCAACTAACAATTATTAAGAGTTTGATTGGTTTATTAAAATCGGGTTGGTGATATTTTCTATCATACTCTTTTTTTTCTTTGAAAGTTTGGTATGTTTTGTAAAGTAAAAAGGTGGAGTTATCGTAGTTGCTAAGTCTAACTAAAGTCTTTCCCAAGCATTCCCATTAATCCAAAGCACTATTGTTTAGGGTTAGTATTTGGAGTAGCGTCTTCCTATTTAATGTAATTGGTTCTGGATTATCGTGTATTTACTTTTTAATAACTCGTCTTAATGCACATTGGGGGGTTATCCATTAAATACCTTATCCCTTGAGATTTAGAATGCCTTAGCGCTTTGTCCTTTTCCAGTAACTGTTCTGTGGAACTGACAGTGGTGGAGTCCAGGTGTTTTGTCATGACTAATAGACTACCTCCTTGTTGACGAGAACATCAACAAGCTGATGGATGTGGCAGACGAAGTTGCTTGGAAGGAGGCGGGTCTCTTCGATCATGTTGACTCGGCGGTAAAGAATTTTGAAACATTTATTAAGTCTCCAGATCTTCTGCAACGACCATTTACATCTCCCTCCGCTCATATTTCGAGGCGTACAATCTCATTTCACAATAATGAGCAGACGACCTCAAGTCACAAGTTATCTTTCTCACCAGCTCCTGGTCTGAGCAAGGGAGTGAAGGGAAAAGAAACGCTCGACAACAAGAGAATGAACTCGGCTGGTAAGGTCTCGGAGGGTCAGGGGTTCAGTCGGAGATTGTGGAAACCTAAGAAAGGGGTTCACAAAATGGTCCTTGGCTCAGACATTGGTCTGGCCGAGACCTTCTCTTTGACTCTTTGTGGACTGGTAGGCAGGTTGTCGTATAAATACCTTTGCGAGGTTCATGTTCCGGAGTGGGTGGACGATGTAGGGAAGAAGGAATTAGGGTACTCCCCTGAAATAAGATTTTTGACTAAGGGTTGGTATGGGTTCATTTGTAAAACCCCCGAAGATACTGGGAGATTACTTACCAAGAGATGGGTGGTGGGTAGAAGCAGTTTAATGATTAAGAGATGGAGGTTGGCATTTAATCCGGACACATAATACTTTGAAAAACGCCACCTGTGGGTTTTACTCCCAGGCTTACCCCTGCACTTGTGGATAGTGGCGGCCATGGAGGCGATTAGCAACTCTCTAGGTTCTTTTGTCTCCTTAGATGACTCGATAATGAAGGCCCCTTCTAGGAAAATGGGTAAAATCCTAGTAGAGATTAATATCCATGAGGGTTTACCATAAATTATGGAGATAGACTAGCGAGGTCGGAGAATAGTGCAGAAATTGGATTACCTTGGAATTCCATTCCGTTGTAGCTATTGCCATGAAATGGGACACCTGCGAAAGACTTGTAAGGGCAGGGTGGAAGTAGAAGTATCAAAGGATACTGCATTACACCGAGATTGGAGATAAGATGATGAAGAGATTAACTCATATGGGATGGCTTTCGATCACTTGCAGAAGGAGTCTTTCCAGGCACCAGAGCGATTGGATACTTTAACCAGTAATCTATCATAGTACTGCCTGGCTCTTTTTAACTCATTATCATTAATGAAAAAGATAATGTTAGATTCATCCTCGGTTGTTGATGTTCCACAATCTGTCGATTTAGTGATTTAGGGGGGTAATAGGGGGATATATGCTCTTAGCTCTTTGGTTTCCCCTTCCTTATCTAGCCCTATAAGAGGAAGACATGAGTCCCCACATTCCTTTAGTCCTCTTACTGTCCCACTTGAACAACATATCTTTCCTGATGACTCTTTAGTCTTGCCGGTTATTGCGGGGGGAATTTATTGCACTACTTCTCCAAATTTTGCTGAAGTAGTACATGGGACGCATATTGGCTCGTCTGATAGGATTTGTGTGCCAAGGTATCAAGAATCTGAGGAGGGAGATTCCACACTCTTAGCTATTCTCGATTCTCTTATCCCCTACCCGCGGGACACTAGTGACCCGATACCACTACCAACTTTTTTAGGGAATATGATGGTTACTCCCTCTGGTACTCTTGGTGAATTGGATGAAGCGAGAAACACTAAATTGGAACCCGTTAAGGCATATGCATGGTCCCGCGACCTTGGGATTGAGTATTCTCCCATTAAAACGAGAAGCACTAGGAAAAAGCAGCAAGAGAAGGTCATTTCAACCGCAGTAGTGGATCCTTCCACTGTTGAAAGTGGGGGCTTAAAGCAGTGAAAGCCCTAGCTAGGGCAAAGTAATGATTTGTTTGTTCTTAAATATAAGAGGGGTAGGTGTCTCCCTAAAGGCTGCTTCTTTTAGGCGTTGTTTGGATTTAACTCGTCCTGAAATTGTATTCCTACAAGAGACATTGGTAAATGATCAGAAGGTTCGAGCATTCATGATAAAGTTTTGTCCTACTTGGGTAACATGCGCATTGAGTGCTGTGGGGTCTTCTGGAGGATTGCTCATTGCTTGGGACCCTTCACTTTACAATTTTTATCCTTTTCTAACTTGCGGTGGGATTCTCTTGTTAGGTAATAATAAAGCCACCAAAAGGAATTATAATCTATTGAATATCTATGGCCCGTGCTCGGAGAGAAAAGATTTATGGACTTCTCTTGCTAGCAGTGGACTCCTATCACTTAGGAATTTGGGAATAGTAGGTGATTTAAAATTTACTTTGTCTTCCAGAGAAGTTTGGGGAGGTTCAACATCTTCAGGCTTATTGGACGACTTTTTCAATAGGTTGGTTCAGGATCATAAGCTTCTGGATATAAAACCTGACTCGCTTGTACCGACTTGGATGAATGGTTGCACGAGCTTGGATGCCATTGCAATAAAGTTGGATAGGTTTCTTATTTTGGAGGCTCTGATTTTGGAGGTCAAATTGCATAGGACGTGGGTTGAATACCCATTTGTGTCAGATCACGCTCCCATCTTATTACAATTGGAGGATTCTATTAATCACATAAATTATCCTTTCAAATTTCATGCTAAATGGCTTCTAGAAAAGGATTTTAGTGATTTAGTAAGAAATCTGTGGATCAATCATAAATATTTGCAAGAGAATAACTGCCAGAGAAGATTCATATGGAAATTAAAGGATCTAAAAGTGTCTACTAAAAGATGGGTAAAATCAAAAAAGGATCGGGATTCTGCAAAATTGATTGAACTTGAAAGAAACATAATTCAGATTTTACAAAGGAAATAAGGTGATAGAGTATCTCGGGAGGTAGAAGCAAACCTTATTTATCCGAAATCTGAGAGAAATAAATTATTGAAAGATCAGGAGGATGTTTGGAGGAGTAAAATCCGGGCTATTTGGGTAAAGTGTTGTGAACATAATAACAATTTTTTTCACCAATTTTCCACACAAAGGAGAAATAGTAAATATATTTGGGAAATAATTGACAGTGCGGGGAATATTCACAAAAATCAGAAAGATATCATGGCCGAGTCAATGAAATATTTCAAGGATTTATTCATGTCTCCATTGGATGAATCAACAGAAGATAACGTTCATGTGATAAGGAACTACCCAAAGATGGTGGATAGATGAGAATCTAAGGATCTATATAAACCTGTTACTCTTACAGAACTTGAAGCTATCCTAAAATTATTTAAAAAAGAAAAGAGCCCTGGGCCCAATGGATGGACAGTAGAGTTATATCTACATTTTTTTGAGATTATGGGTGAAGATATTCTCACCCTGGTGGAAGAGAATCGGTTATCGGGCCACATTGCAGGTAGTATCAATTCTACTTTTATTGTACTGATTCCAAAAACCAATAAGACACCACAGTTTGGGGATTTCAGGCCTATTTCATTGTGTAATATGGTATATAAGGTGATATCAAAGGTGATAGTGAATATAATAAAACCGATATTATCGAAGTTTCTATCAGAGGAACAACTGGGTTTCTTGGAAGGGCGCCAGATACAAGATGCAATTGGTACAACACATGAATGCATTCACAATATAAAGAAGAATAAACAAAAAGATCTATTATTAAAGATGGATCTACAAAAGGCATATGACTGCATCAGCTGGGATTATCTCAGATTGGTTCTTAATCATGTAGGGTTTGGTACACAATTGACCAATTGGATCTTGGCATGTGTAGAATCAACTTCTTTTGCTATTTTAGTTAATTGGGAGGCAACATATTTTTTAAAAGTGGCCATGGTCTTCGATAGGGATGCCCGCTTTCTCCATTGTTATTTATAATGGTGATGGAAAGCTTGAGCCTCTTATTAAAAAATAGCCAGAGTCAAGGTTTATTAAGTGGTATCAAGGTAGCGAGGCTCACAAAAATCTTACACATTTTATTTGTTGATGACATTTTGCTTATGACAAAAGCTTCTATTGTGGAATGGAAGAAAATTGAAAGAATCGTTCAACTATTCTGCAAAGTCTCAGGATTAAGAGTGAATATGACAAAATCGACTATTCATTTCTTAGGGATGGCAGAATCAAAATTATCAGTCTTTAAAAATACTTTTCCATACAACTTTTCTGATTTATTGGTTGATTTCAAGTACCTGGGTTAATATCTGAAGTCAGGGGTCCAAAAAGAAAATGATTGGAGATGGCTCCTATCAAAATTTGAGAAAAATATACATCAGTGGAGTTATAGATGGCTCTCCTTGGGGGGTAGGTATATATTATGCAAATCTGTATTGGAAAGTCAACCTATCTACTGGCTTTCTGTGGCAGTGATACCTTTATCTATCCTTCATAAATTAAGGATCATTCTATATAACTTTTTGTGGAGTGGGAATAGAGAGAAAATAAATTTCCATCTTTGTAAATGGGAGCTTCTGGCTCGTAAAAAAAAGGGGTGGATGGGGTCTTCAAAATATCTTCTCCTTTGGCAAGGCTTTGGCGACATTGACACTATGGAGAGTTGTTTCTAAACCAGTTATTTGGCATAGAGTTCTAAAAAATAAATATTTCCCTCAAATCACATTGAGTGATTGGTTGAGGTCGACAACCTTCTAGCACAAGTCCGCATCAGGGATTTGGTCCAATCTTTTAAAATCGGTACATCTAATCACAAATTGGATCGGGTGGAAGCCTGGTTCGAGACTTGCTGTTTCTGTGGGTAGGGATAATATTCTGGGCCTCGGGCCCTCCTCTTTCCTTCTACAAACCTTATAGAATCTCTACATCATAAAAATATTTCCTTATTAGCACAGGTTTGGACACACCAGGGACAAAGTTCTTTTTTATCCAATTGGAAAGATAGTAATGAGCTGGGCTTATCAGAGGATCTTTCCATTGAGTGGCAACATTTTTGTTGAGAGTTACAAGTGGCTGGAGTGATTCTCTCGGAAGAAGAACACGAACTCTGTTGGACAAGAGGGGACTCATCGGGTGCTATCTTAGTGAAATTTTTTTATGAGGCTATTCAAACAACACAAAATCATCCTTGGGTTACAGGATGAAAGATACAATTATGGAAATGGGATATTCCACAAAAGATCAACCTATTCTTTTGGATGGATTTTAACAATAATATATCGACTTGGGATAATCTCCTTCATAGGGGCTGGAGTGGCCCGGGAAGATGTATCTTGTGTAAACAGGAGTCAGAGGACATTACTCATCTATTCATAAAATGTTCCTTCACGAGGGCAGTTTGGGATACCATATGTTGGCTTACAAAAATAGCTCATTGCTGGAGTGGGGAAAAGCTTTGCGATGACATTACAATATGGATTGAGGCTAAAATAGGTTTCCCAAGTTTGGTTGTAGTTGCTTGTTGGAACATTTGGCTTGCCATAAATGAGGCCATCTTTGAGGGAAAGGAGGCATCAAATACAAATTCCGCTATTAAAACGTTGAGTATCTATCACAAGCAGGCCATAAAGCATAAAAAAGTTCCCTCCATAACTTATATGAACTCGGATAACATTGAATTTCTTGTAGCATTTTTTGATGGAGCAGCACAGAGCGATGGAAGAAACTGTGGAGAGGGTGGGATTTTAAAAATATCTAAAACTTTATTATATAAATGGCATGTGAACTGTGGTCAGGGTTCAAATACAAAGGCGAAGTTAATGGGAGCTTGGGTAACTGTCCAACTAGCAAAACATTTCGATGTTGAAAAGCTCCATGTATTTGGTGACTCCTTGGTTATTATACACTGGTTAAGTAAAAAAGGAAAACTCGAGGTATGTTCATTGGAAGGATGGAAAAGGAGGATCATCTTATTAAAGGAAAAGTTCATTGAATTAAACTTCTATCACATTCTCCGTGAGTTCAGTAGAGGTGCAGATGAACAATATAAAAGATCTCTATCGGATCAGGAAGGAAGCCTCGTGATCCATAAATGGATTGATGGACGAGAGAGTTCTACAAATATCATCCATATTTACTGATGGAGGATTCTATCTTGGTTATCCTTTTGATCTTTTTTTGATTGAAATTCTCAGAGTCTTATTGTAGTTTTTGGTGCTATATTTCCCTGGATCATAGCTTTTGGATGTAATTTCTCTTTTTTGAGTCTTGAGTTGGGGCAGTCACTTTTTTGTCAGAACAGGTGAAGGCTTCATATATTTTGAAAAGTAGCTCTTAGAATGGATTGATTTTACTTGTGGTGAATTAATAGTGGGCTATTTCTTAATAACACCCGGTTCGATATGTAAAAAATTATATATCATAATATAATTGTGTTAGTTTTTTTTTCTGGAAAAAAAGTCTAACTTAATGTAAAGTTTTATTTTTATTTTCAAAAATAACAAACATTTTTTCTAATTTTTGATAAATATGTTTAATATTAACAATAAAAAGTATTTTTAAAGTTAGTTTATTTATTTATCTTTATAAAAATTAGTTTATTTTTGATAAATATGTTTTTTTAATGGGGAAATCAATAACTAGTTGGGTACAGTACTCGCGTGACTATAACCCCATATGCAACTCCTCAATCCACACATAACCCCATGCAAGCGACTCCTCACTCCACACATATTGCGTGACTTCCCATGCATGCAACTCTTCACTTGACTATAACCCCATGCATGCAACTCCTCACTCTACATATCGCGTGACTATAACCCCATGCATGCGTCTCCACATAAGGCTTGTTGATGGTTTAGAACTGATAACTTCACATAATTGAGTACCTTAACAACACACTCCATCACCCACTATTAAAAAAACATAATAAAAAACATTTTAAAAATTAATTTATTTTTATTATTATATTAATATATATATATTCATAGTGATTAGATTTTGTTAAAGACAATGTAATAATTAAAATATTGAAAACGTATTATGGAGTAACAACACAAGCAAGATATACAATTGGTTGAAAGATGATCCTATTATTTGTTTGAAGGAGGATGTGGGAGAAACTTTGTTAAATACTTAAAGCAAGCTATATATATATATAATATTTTTTTTAAGATGTACACAATTTTTATTAATGTCAAAAGCTTCATCTCTTTTAAAGTGGCCTATAATTTTTATTGAAGATAGTATATAATCTTTTGATTTACTAAGAGAAGTGAAATTGAGACAATAAAACTTGAAATTCTTTTATATGTTTCAATTTCTTTGTTATTACTTTAGAAGGATCTTTTTAAATAAATAAACAATAATAGATGAAATAATTTTCACTCAAATCAAAAGAATTTTCACTCAAATCAACAGATTTTGTTTTTCAAACAGAAAAAAGATTTTTTATTAGAAATATAATGATAACTTTACAATATTAGTCTAAAGAAAAAATTACAATTGCTATCCAAAATCAAAACTTAACCTCCCCAAATACAAAAACTATATCACATAGTCTTTACAAAACAAATTCCATCCTAAAAATGTCCTTACACAAAAAATTCAAAAGGTTCTACATGAGCACCCTCTCCTTTTGCATAAAATAAAAAACCTTCATCTACGTGTAAAACCTGCTTAGAAAGTTGATCAACTTATCTATTAAATTCCACGTAAATATGTTGAATTTGTAGAGTCTGAAAATTTTCACTCAAGTGGCGAATTCTTGACATCCAAGGCTGTAAAGTGATCACCTACATATTATTTTTAAAAGAAATCCAGTCAACTATAACTTTTGAATCTCCAACCAGATGTAGACAAGAAACCTGTGTGTAGTGAGCAAAAACAAAATACACCATAAGGCCAATAGTTCCCCCCTTGTATTGGTCCCATACCCACAATTCATTTTAATACTAAAGACACCCAAAACTGGGCATTTAAGAATAGCACTTGCACCACATCTAACTCCCCCATTTTGAGAAGCACCATAAAAAAAACCAATTGTAATATTACCCTCCAAGAAGGGATGACAATCTATTCTTTGAGACTGGATAGAATGAAATTTTTCTATCTCACCCAGATCTTTCATAACTTGGTTACACACCCTAGAAGGAGACAAATTTTGACCTTAAAAAATAATCAGATTTCTATGTCTCCAAACTTCCCAACAGATGAAACAAGGTATTTCCTTCCAATTTCCCATCTCCTTAATCCAACATTGGAAACAATTAGGGAGTTGACCACAACCCCATTCTTTTTTAACTGATAGACAATTGAAATATACTTCTAAACTTCTTTGGAGAAAGAACAATAAACCATCAGATGATTTATTGTTTCCTCCTCCTCTCCACACAATACACATCTACTTGGACCAATAAAACCTCTTTTTGACAAATTGTCACAGGTTAGAACTTTGTTTTCAATCAACAACCAACTAAATAATTTAATTTGCAAGGGAATCTTCCACTTCCATACATCAATCAACCAACCTCTGAAACACCATCAAAATTATCTAAAAATTGTACCTAATAGACCCGTTTTGCAGAGACTTTCCCACGTTTACCATCCCAAGACCAAAATATTGAATCATTTTCATCAGATAGCACAGAACTAGAATGCTTAAGTCCCCTCACATAAGTCTCCCATTCACATTTTTTCTCTCCAGAAAGATCAAGCATCTCCACACTTTTCCAATTAAAAACATTCAAATTTCCTGTATCCATAGAAACAATATGTGCCAAAAACTTCAAGCCTTTTGAGTGGAGCGTAGATACTAAATTCTCAAACAATTTATAATAAGATTGAGACCCTATCAAAGGATATAATCCGATATGAATATCCCAACCATTTCCAGGCTTCCAAACAATCCAATTTGTGATAATATGCACTGAAGAAGTAAGGGCCCTCCAACAATTTGAAACGCCTTTTAAGTTCTTTCTCCCTTCTCTAAACCATCCCACTACGAATTTCTTTTTCAAGTATTTTTTAAGTATCACTTCATGCTAAAGACCTGGAATCATTAGACTCCTCCACAAACTCTTTGCTACTAGTGCTCTGCCAAAATAAAATATGTTTTTAAGCCCCATCCTCCTTTCTTTTTTGGCTTAGCAATCCTATTCCAATTTACCAAATGAATGTTTTCTTCATCTTTTTTACCAGAACACAAAAAGATGAACATGCTCCTTCTAATTCTTTCTAATATACCTTTAGGAATCTTTGCCAAAGATAGCCAAAAGACAATAATGTTTTCCAAGACTGATTTTACAAGAATAAACCAGCCTCCCAAAGTTAGCCATCTATGGCACCTGTTTGAGATTCCTTTTTCCACTTTTTTAAGCAACCACATCCAATCATTCATAGAGTAGCAATTAGGCTTAAGAAAGAACCCCAAACATTTGAATCCCTCTTCTAAGGATTTTAACTCAAAAGGAAAAAATATTTTAACTGAAATAACTCCTCTCCAAACCAACTTGCTTCCAAAAATTGTGACTTTTGAGAACTGAAAGTCTTTCTAGTAGCATTGGAAAACAAGTCAAGAGCATCCTTAAAAACTTGCCAATCTGCTAAAGAGCCTTTTCCAAATAAAATAACATCATCCACAAAAATCAAGTGAGTAATCCTAACCCCATTTGCTACCAAGACTCCTTCAAGTCTACCAAATTCAACTAGCTTCAGAAGGATTCAACTTAGTCCTTCAACAATAAGTAAAAACAACAAAGGAGAAATAGGACATCCTTGCCTCAAACCTCTTGAACTTATGAAATAACAGATTCTATGAAATGTAATGATCCAAAATTAGACTAAAATATATTGAAATACATTGATTGAGAATATTATTGAATTGTTTTTGGTTAGCAAATAATAATAATAATAATCTATTTTAAGGTCACGACTAAGCCATATACCAAATTGGTGTATGAGACCCCCTTGTTTGTGGGACAAGGGACCCCCTATGCCCAACAATTTGATTGGTAAAGTCTACGGTGGTATACATACCCTACCCCCCTCTGGATTTAGACTTGTTACCCCCAAACCCTAAACCCTAACTCTTAGGAGGAAACACATTTTCTTAACCATTATATTGAAGCATGCTAGGTTACCAACGTTGCTTTATTTCAAGCGATCATATGGTTGGAAAAGGATTGAACCAATGCCCTACATGTCTCTCATTGTCATGGTCTTCATGAACTAACTATGGAAGACATTCAATTCGAGTGGGCATGCTGCAACCCACTCAATAATTCAAGTCATGGTGTGTTATCACTTAAACTTAGAAGATATGAGGATGGGAAGTATGTCTTATATCTATATGATGGATATATCGATCAACCATAGCAATGGTGTTGCAGATGTATCTAGATGCCAACTTCTATTAGTGTGCTAATTGAATTCGTTAAAACAATATCATTGCACTTGTCATAAACTTGATGCTCATCCTCCAACTATGACATTGGAATATATGTAGATGAGCACATTGCATATGAATCCCTTTTAGTTCATGTGGTTGTTGACTAATTTGTTTCTGGCATTATCTCTCACTTCCATGTGTATTTGTTCTATTATATTTATGGTATTGTGTTGGTTTTTAATCAATATTATTTTTTTTCTAACCATAATAGAGGTTTAGATTCATTCAAAAGATGGTTGCGCCAAAGCTAGCAGTGATTACATTTAGTAAAGTTCAAGGATTTCACTGAAACTATGAATATTTATAATATAACTACAAAATAATCTAATGCCTTTTCCAAACAAGAGTTCTAGGTGTTTCTAGTGGTGACTTGCTTGACAAATTGACACAAAAGACTTACAAATTGAAAGAACATTCAAGGACATTTAGGGGGGACACTACCTTGAGCTTCATGCCCCTCTCTAGAATGAGGGGATCTTAGTTCTTCAATCTCCATAGGATCATGATTCTAGAAAACTATAGCAAACTATTTTATCCTCCATTAATCTTGCTTTCATTGAATTCTTAGAACCATGGTTATTGCAGGAAAGAAAGAGAGGATCCAAATGCAAATATATCCATGGAACATTGTCTGTTACACTTAACTTCGAGAGAATCAATCTGTTTCTTTTGAAGAAGAAGAAGAAGATTCATGATGTTTTCATAATGTGTGATGCTGTCCTGTTCTAATTCAATTATTTTAGTATAAATTAATATTAGAGCACTAATGTTGGCTTAAGTATTTTTTTCATGTCTACAGATAATCCTTCAAACTTCTTTCAGAGTTGAATTATTCATGATTGTTCTTCAAATGCCCCTCACAATGAAATTGAAGGGGAAAACATTGATCTAGACAAGCCCCAATATTTTTTTATTATATTTCCAACTTGTTGAAAAATGAAAAGGACCTGTTAGACCTCCAAGAAACTCTTTCGGGTTGTAGGCCAAAGATGCTTGGTAACTCAAGAATATGATAATTTTTGTATGCTTGGATCAATGGGATAATGCAATGGCTAATGAGAAGAACAACTTATCATGCATTCGAATAAGACAATGCTTTTAGAAATCAATTATCAGACATAGTAATTGAAATAGTGTATGCAGAACACTAGTCTAGATAACCAAATACAACAGTGTGTAGGGTCATACAAGATAGTAAGAATTCCTTTAATTCAAGTTCATGATCTTAATAAGAAGATAACAGTTCTTAGAAGTTGAGCTAAACTGAAATGAAGTACAGAATAATGAAGTACATGAATAAATCTGATATTGATAGCAAAAGAAGACTGTGATTCTATTATCAAGATAAGAGTCTTAGTACAAGAGAAAAATGTCTCCAAGATTGAACCCTCTGGTGCTCCAAATGTCTTTGGCTTTATAGCCTTACAAGATGAAATCTAGATCCTTGAAAGATG
>ML782627.1:421422-465162 GCA_009831015.1 Picea engelmannii | reverse complement strand
CCATTTCATGAGCTTCTTTTTCATATGATTTAGGCTTATCTCTTTGGGTGCTACCTCCTCTTCAACACCTGCCAACACTTGTGATATAATCGATAAGATGTGGTGAGAGGTAAGGAGCTCAACTGTCATTGCTGAGCTTTGTAACTTGATTTGTGTGACTGGGAGTTTGGCATATAATTCGTGGCTAGCATGAAGAGTTTTTAAAACCTATATCTGACATGCATTGAATTTTAAAACCTTTGAGCTTTTCATTCATTGGTGATTATATTTCATATCTGATAATATAGGTGATGGAATCTTGCTGACTCTTTGTAGAATAATACATCTCCCTTAGCTCGCAAGATGCGTCCCAAACACTGTGCTTCTTGACGATGAGAACCATCATGAGACAATACTTGTATAATCATATTAGATTTAGGAATATTAATTGAGTTATCTCCCACCTTTGAAAGGAAAATGATATTAACATCAGGGCCGTGCTTGAATGCATATAGGATCCTTGTTCTTTCGCTATGACTGGTAGCACCATGAATCATGGGCTTCTTGAGTTTCATTGCATATTCAGTAAGTGCAAAAAGATTGTCTGTGAAAACAATTATCTTATCCACACATTGTTTCACATTTTCAACATGAGCACTATCTATTTCAAATGAATGTGTTTCTTTTTCTTCAATCGCTGCTGTGATGTCTTCACTACCAATGAGTTCTGTGTGGCTTCCTCCCATTTCATTAGGATCTTTACTAACTGTGAACATATCCCCTCCCTTTATATCAGAGACCTCAGATGAATGTAATCTTAACTGAGCAATTACAACATCCTTAAGCAAGGTCTTCAGAACCTCCGGATATGGGGACTCCACAAAATAACATTTCTTTTTCAACACAAGCTTGACTTTTCCATAATTTGCTGTTGTTCCGTTAATGGAAACAATGATCTCATTGGGAAGTCTTGGATAACTTGTTGAGGACAGCGATAATTGTTTCAGTTTCAAGCCCCACAGAAATAACAGCATACAATGAATGAGGTGTCAAATTGTATTCATGCATAGATTCTTGTCTACAAACAGGCTCAACGATAGAAATTAGGAAGTCATATGCTTGCTTATAAAGTGTAGAAAAAGGTCTTCAGAAATATCTGTCCATCCGAATAGACCCATAGTGGTCTGTTAAAATGATCAAGTTTCAGCTCCATCTTGGAGAAATCTCTCTTTTGTCCATATGAAGAGTCGATAGGTTTTCTTTATCACCCTTAATATTTACAAGCAATTGGATATAAAAAATGCCTATCTGCACAGTCTCGGGTACCTGCAATCTCAATTGGGTATCTGGCAGATCAATGTATGCACCATATTACCACTCTTTCAGACACCGATTTTACACCTGTCGTTGATACAAATGAAACTGTATTCCTAAAACCCTGCATGATCTTTTGACACTTGCAATCTTGGCAAATAATAATAATAAATAGCTTGATGATACAAGTGAATGGAATCGAGTTTGGCACTTGCGTGGCTTTAGAGACTTGTGTGTTGGCTTATGATTTGACTATGCTCAACATTTAGATTGATAGACTTTGATTGACTTGATTGTGATATGGATCAGACTGTTATGGCTTAGACTTAGGACTAAAATACACAAGCACACACCATAATATTAGAGAAATTTGCTAAAATATGAAAAGCATTAGAAGTTAGGGTTTATAGGAAATACTGACAAAGTTTTGGAATGCAGGTCAAAGCAATCATTGGAAGCTTGGTCTACATATATTTGGAGACAAAACACCAGCCAAACATATTTAGAAATGGGCATATTGAATGAAACTTTGAGGAGATACTCCAAAAATACCAGTGCATTTTTTATGACTGATCCTCTGCAAACCTGTAGCCTGTCTGTAGTCTGCTTTGATTATTAAAGAAAACTAAAAGTAATCTACCTGATCAAAGAAAAAGATTATTCTTCTATCAATCCCTACTCTAACCAGTAGAGGTAGATTGATCAAGTAAAACTAAATTTCCAAAGCAACCAAGAAAGTAATTGACTTGCTAGTATCATACTTGATCTTGACCCAAAAGATGAAAAAGACCATAGCTCGTGGAAATGCCATTTGAAAAGATGACAAGACCAACCTTCATCTGAAAAAAATATTTTTGGATTAATGCTGCTCATAGACTCCACATAGTCAGCAAAAGGGTCATCAAATTCACAAAGCAATACCTCTTTGGACTGTTGATCCAACTGTAAATTGAAATAATGTTGAAGGTTGTCTTTACTAATCTCACTGTTGAATGCAGGCTGCTCGAGATCTGTTGGAGAAACATATAGGATGGAATGCTGATCTGGATTCTTCAACTCCTCACCTTCCTCTTCATATCTGTTGCAAACTGCTTTTGTCTGCAAATCTAGAAACTCAAGGCTTCCCTTAGTATTTGTTTTAGATCTGAAATTATCTCTTGCTGATATGTCAATTTGCTCATCATTTTTGAAATTTTCAAAAGGGATAATCGGATCTTCATCACAACCATCTTTAAAAAATGCATTTAATACAATGTTAAAAGCATCACAATGGTTATCATAATGTGAATCATCAATCTCTCGATAATGAAGAGTATTCTCTATAGCAACATACTCTTCATGAACATCCGAATCTTTAGTCAATAAATGAAATTCATGACAACACTCAGGATAGAGAAGATCATATGAAAAATGGTCTTTACAAAACACATGAAAAGCAACATGAAAATCTGTCAAAGAGTTGATACTGGCATAAGGCAGAGACCGGTACCAATCACGAGCAATTCACTCTAATGAGAAACAGAAGAGTCGGATCTGAACATCCTCATGCACAACTTGCAACCGATGCATGTAATCATGAAAGTCCAACAAATGTTTAGCTGATGCTTCCCATTCTGCTCCTCGAAATCTGGGAAGACTATTTTTCCATTCATCTCTACTAGGCACTGGATTAGGGAAGCCAACAATTTTTGAAAAATCACAGAACACATACCTCTTAGCAAAGATCTGGTTCATGTCATACCACTGGAGTCACTAACAGATTTCTGAACAATGGAGTCACCTCTGAATTCATCCTTCATGGAGCTCCAGATAGATGATTACAACCAATGTAATGTCTAATCCTTGTCTATCATCAATGAGTAGATCTAATGTCATCTCCCAGGGAAGCTGAGCTTCAATCTCCTCTCCCCGGAAACGACGCCTATTTGTTAGACCTCCAAGAAACTCCTTGGGGTTGTAGGCCAAAGATGCTTGGTAACTCAAGAATATGGTAAATTTGGTATGCTCGGATCAATGGGATAACACAATGGCTAATGAGAAGAACAACTTATCATGCATTCAAATAAGATAGTGCTTTTAGAAATCAATGATTAGACAGAGTAATTGAAATAGGGTATGAAGAACACTAGTCTAGATAACCAAATACAACAGTGTGTAGGGTCATACAAGATAGTAAGAATTCCTTTAATTCAAGTTCACGAGCTTAATAAGAAGATAACAGTTCTTAGAAGTTGAGCTAAACTGAAATAAAGTACAGAATAATGAAGTACATGAATAAATCCGATATTGATAGCAAAAGAAGACTGCGATTCTATTATCAAGATAAGAGTCTTAGTACAAGAACAAAATGTCTCCAAGATTGAACCCTCTGGTGCTCCAAATGTCTTTGTCTTTATAGCCTTACAAGATGAAATCTAGATCCTTGAAAGATGGATCAGATTTGCTAAAAATAGTCAAATCAAAATAGATACAACAAGTGTAGGATGGGATCCTATAAAAATGGATCTAGAATACTAAACATGGAAAGTCAAAACAAAATATGAAAAGATCCTATCTAAGGAGTCAAACTCTATCTTGATAGCTTTCATATCCTCCAAACTCTTTGATAGATGTAGAAAACCTTCCAAAGTTGATGAATCTTCATAAGAAATTCGAATTTTCCACCTTTGGCAAAAAAAACAGTTTTTTGCTCATGAACTAGGTCACCATTTTCACTTTTCCACCTTCTTAAACATTAAATACATCAAGATAAAACCTTAAATTTGATGTATTTAATTATTATGCATCTTTAGAAACAAACCTCGAAAGATTTGGTTGAGAAAAAGTCAAATCTGGGCAAAAATACGACCTTGCTGCCATGTAACAGGTTTCACCGGCTAATTTTCCCTGAATCCACCCCTTTAGTTGGTGAAAAGGAAAGCTTTCAACAACTAACTGGCGTATTTCAAAACTAATAAGCTAGTGAAAACCCATATTTTTTTAATGAAAACTGTCTTGGGAAAAATCAAATTTCTCAGCCGTGGAGAGTTCGTTTTACACATTTGAATAGTCGATTGACAACTAGACATCCTAAGCTTTCCAATGGTTCCTTCAAATCTTCATTTAGAGTTCGGGAAGGTAGTCAAAAGTACCCCTCAAGATTAGGCATCATTTTTCAACCAAATTTCAGAATGAATTATTTGATCGCTAACAGGACCAAAAGAACTATGTTCTAGCTATTCCAATCTAAGTTATAAAAAACACCAGGAGTAACATACACCAAAGAGAGAGACTGAAAGACCAGGGCTTGCCTAACCAAAGTGTAATAAGTTACCCATATTGAAGACCTAACATGACATGAAGCCTCCTCCCACATACACCTCTGCATAGTCCCACCAAGGGGCTCACTATTCTCGAATGAGAGTGCCTCAATTACCACTAAATCATTATGAGGTTCATTCTCAGATACCATATTCCACAAATTCCAGGTCAAGTCAACTAGGGAATAACTCTAGGTGAGCTGCATGGTCGACAATATCCCATATTTCAAGTGAGGATTCATTCTTAAATGCATTGAACTATAGTGAGTAGAGCTTGTTGGACCAAGTGTGAGATGCATATGCCACATACCGTCCTTCCAAAACCGCTTCCAGTTGTTGATTATAAGTGTATGCATATAGAAAGGGCACCATTAAATTATGTCATGGGATCGGGCTAAGGATACAAACCCCATTTTTAATTAGAACACCAGAGCATAAGGAGGAAGCCACCATGGCCCAATGATTCGCTCCTTTGTTCAACTCCCTTTTTATGTGATAAAAGAAGACTTGATCAAATTGGCAGAGGGTTCATTTGATTCTATAAATAAGTGTGTTCAATTTGTCCCCCCCAGATTAGCTTGATCAATCATTTCTTTGATAACCAACATAAAGTCCCCAAATATTATCGAGGTTCAAATACCTTCTTCCTTTGCAATGGAGAGACCTTACCACAACGAATAAACCTTAACAAGATTATTTAAGACATTTCCCAACTCCCAAACATAGTAGACAACCTTCTTTCCTCTAAGATCATGGAAACCGACCCCACACCTGCCACCCCTAATAATTAATATTAATTATTCGATTAATGAAATGTGGAATTATACATAAACATCAACCATATAAAACTACACGTCATATTTGTCTCTTAGTGTTTCATGCGACTATTATATATATGCATCTAATACTATCACAATCAAACATCTTACATGCCTCTTTATTTGTCTTATCTTCTTTATTGGTCTTATCTTTATATTGATCTATAGTTTTATAATTAATGTTACTCATTTTCTTAAGTTGATAATTTGAAATTTCATTTTTCTTGAAAATGTATAAAATTGAAATTATTTTTATCAATGTGGCTTTGTACCTTGCCACATCCCCTTCAACAAACTTTATCTTTAGATAAAGTTCTAAAGTAATATGAGAATATAAAACAATATGATTTGATGCGTGATTATAACAAATGTAAGAGTACATATAATACAAAGTAGTGTTATAATACAATACGTTATTATTGAATTCAAAGGATCAAATTATAGAAATAATTTTAAAGATGCAAATAATCTAGGAGATAAGCTTTAGAGATAAAGCTCATTTTAGTTTTACAATATGGTCTTTTTACATTGAAATGTTATAAATAGTGATATGTTATTTATTTTTAATTTATATTTTTTTTAATATAGAAATTGAAAAAAAAAATCACATTTATAAAAATTTAAAATTTTCCATTATTTAATAAATTTAATTTTTCTCGTTATTTAATAAAAATGATATTTATTATAAATTTAAAATTGAATTAAAATAAAATTAATAATTATTATAGTTATTAAATTTTATTAAAATAAAATTAATAATGATTATAATTAATAAATTTAAAATTAAATTTAAGTAAAACTAATAATTACTAAAATATACTAACTCTTTATGGGAAAAGTAAACTTAACATCAATATCCTAATTGTCTTGCCATTTATGGAATTATAACTGTGTAGGAAGTTTGAAACGTCCAACTTTTGGAGTGGACACTTCACTCTACCCATCATCAAGAACTCCTGAAGCAAGAATGAGATTGCACGACAATTGAACGTTCTAAAAACCTTGGACATTTCAAACTTCCTACACAGTCCATAAATCACAAGACAATTATGCGGAACTGTGAAAATCTGCACACATCAATGTCATATTTTAAAATATCTTCATTATATTAAATTTAAAATACACCTCTCAAAACAATAATAATTTATATACATTAACTCTGAATCTATCAAGCTCAGAGAGGGATCAAATCTATAGAGGTTCCTCAAGTTTTGCACTTAAAAAAATATACCTTGACATATTTGGTCCCTCTCTGTGCTTGATAGATTCATAGTTAAATGGATATAAGTTGGTTGTTATTCATTAAAAGTGTGTGTGTATATTGTTATTCATTAACACTAGTGTATGTGTGTTATTGTTATTGTGTATGTTGTTGGATCTAAGTTGATATTGTTATTCATTATCACTAAGAATCATCCTTAGATTGCAGAGAGGATAAGCCTAGTACCCATTAGGTTATATGTAAATGCAACTGAGTGTTTAAAAGGTCAAATGGATAAGACTCAGGATAATAATGTTCTAACTCGGAAATTTGGGCTAGCATGCACAAGCAATTGAGGTCTTGATCAACTTCAGTCAGTGAGTGGGAGTAAAAGTGAATAGAAGGAAGACTTTGATGAGGGAAATGTAGAGGTTTGATATGGAGATCAAGTCTTCAAGCAACCAAAGGAGGAAAAACTCAAACACAAGATCTTCTTGAATTCAAAGTTTAAAGAACACTGAAGAACATCATAACAATACTATAATCAAACATTCATCATAATACAACTATAACAATCTCATGTGAATCATTCAATCATGAACACTTCAGTCTAAGAGGCAATAAGATGGAATAAGAGAAACTAACTTATATTAATAAAAAATTCTCAAGTCAAGTACATAACCAAAGAACCAATATGCTTCATCAAAATATTACAATAAGGGAGCCTAGCTCAACCCTTCGAACCCACTAAAGTATTTGGAATGTCTATTTATAAAAAAAAAGGAAGGCAACATCTAGAGGTGCGAGTTGAACTTCCTCCCATAGGATTCTCCAAATTAGTTATTCAATCTAACAGATGTGCTAACAACTATGATATAAAAAAGGAAACATGTTGGCAACTGATCCAACAAAATTTTAACTAACATTGTCTTCATTGATGCACATCCCTTTCCATGCCAAGTGTTCTGCAGAGGTTGTAATTTGTCATCATGTTGCCACCTATGATCTTAGCCTTTCTCCACATCATCAGCCACCCAATAGAGTGATAAACCCGAACCACTTTATTCAAGGTACCAATTGGTAGCGTCGTTCAGTAGCGTGCTTTTGTAGCGCCTTTACAAAATACCCTGCCTATTTCGTAGTGCAGATCCAAAACAAGATTGCAGAATTGGTAGCACCGAGCCTGTATACCTCTGCAGAATTGGTAGCACCCTCACTGAATTGGTCCTGTAGAATGGGTAGCGCCCATCATCAATTTTTTTTTGCAATAGCCACTGTAATATATCCTCGCGAATTCGGTTGTGCCATTGTTATAACACTTAGGAGATTTGGTAGAATTCCTATGGAATTCGCAGCGCCATTGCTAAGTTCAGTCTTAGGAGAATTGGTAGCACTGTAGGTAGAAAATTGGCAGGACATGCCAAAATAGACGATTCTGTAGTGCCATAGCACTACAGAATGTCTGTGCTCTTTGTGTATGAGGAGATTAATCTTTTGAAAAACACAATAAACTAGAGCTGATAGGTTAGGAGCATGTAAATGCCTGTATAAGTGGAAAAAATAATACATCCTTGATCACTTACTCTTGCAAAAAGAGACCACTCTAAAAAATTAAGCTTATACCCCCCAACTATTTCATCAACCTAGCATTCCTTGTTGTGGAAGGAGGACTTCCTTCTAGCACAACATCATGGTTTCCTTTTGTAGTGACATGCTTCTTAACTACAGGTGTGATTTTCTTCACTAATGGTTCCTCTTTTTCAATGGCATCTTCAACCAACATATTCAAATTCCTCTGGGCCACTTCATCCTTGAAGTGTTGCAATTCTACCTTGAGTTTTCTGTTTTCCATGAGCTCCTTCATCTTAGTTCTTTCAGATAAACCCTCTGATTTCAAGCGAGCAACCTCCTTCCTAACCTCCTTGAGCTGTCTAATCAATCTTTTGAAGGTGTGATTTCTAGGTGGAGTGCTAATGTTGATAATCTCAATAGGCTTCTTCATGGCTTCACCTTCATCTTTCCATTGTATAGGGGCTCTATCTACCATCTCAATAGGCTTCTCAATGCCTTTACCCTTGTCTCTCTTTTTCTTCAGAATAGAAACCTTTGGTAGGAATTGTGCTTCAACAGCCTCCTTGAGAGCCGATGATCTTGTGAAAGGTTTCTTGACTTTTGTGCTAGCTTCTGAGGGAGATGGAGATAAATGCAATTTTCTTCTTTTCTTGGTTATGTCTTTGTTAGATGAAGGGACCTCTTCCAATTCTTGTGCAGGAGGAGGTTAAAAGTCTCTTTGTGGAGAATGATAATCCTCCCTCTCTGCTTCTTCAACTTTCTTAACAACCTCTTTGTCTTGAGTAATGGATTTACTCTTTCTTTTCTTGCTTGTTCCTGCGGGAGCATCACTAGTAGATGGCAAAGGAATTTGCATCTTCGACTGAGGAGTTGAAGCTGTGTCCAACTTAATCTGAGCAGAAACAATGAATTACTCCCAAGGAATGTTCCTCTTCTTCAATTCTTCCATTACCAACATTCTGATCAATCTAGAGTGAAAGACACTAGTGTCCAAAGCCTTGGATTTGGCTTGGACTCTGCCAAACATTTTTCCCATGCTCCTCAACAAGTAGAAAGGGATATTCATTTCATATTTACTAGTAAAATGAAGCAAAAGTATTATATGGTACTGGTATAACATATTAAACCTTCCCTCACATGTGAAGTATCTCTGGATGATCTTCAACATCTTGTCAAAATATTCAACTAGATGACTTCTAGGCACTCCCTTGGACAAGTTGTCAGTCTGATAATATGGTTTGATGAATTCCTTGGAGAAGGAAGCATTTAAAGTCATAGATTTAAACCATCTCTCCCCAGTGTTAGGAATCCATGTGGATGCTGCAATAGAGGATTAAGACACCTCAAACTCCAGGTCTCCTACCTTAGTCTTAAGGCCATCAAAATGTGAGGCAAATTGCCTTGCCACTTAAGGATGTCCCCTCTGCATGTTTTGGCAAAATGAGAGGAAACCAACCCTTTTAAAAACTTCCCTAACCATTGACTCTGTATCAAATAGGTTCATGTCTGAGGGTTCATTTCTGACCACAATCCCTCCCTTGTGAGATTTCTTCTTCTGAGGTGTCTCCATGGGTCAAGATAAGGGATCAAAGGCTATGGTGTAGTGAAGTCTAGGAGAGAAAACATAGGCAGACTTCAATGGGAGAGTGACAATGAACAATGAATGCTCTTTCCTAGGATTCTACTCTAACTCACACTATTTTGATGGCTTTTGGAAAGAAATAAATGAAATTTTCCCTCCCCTTACTGTCTGTAGATCTCAAACTGAACAATGAAAATATAGTGAAAACAAAATTTCTGCAATGGTCTTTGAAAATCTAGATAATAATACTCCAATCCAAATAGTAGAGGAAGCAGGGGAAATGTAGCGAGGTTTCAACAACGATTTTGGTAGCGGAGTGCGCAAACAAGGAAAAAATGTTTGCTCGGTCACTCAACACTCAGGAAAGGAAAGAAATTACGTGTTTGATAATTGAAAACCAGGTGTGGTGGCTGCAATTCTGTGAGAGGGAAATTATTGATGAAGAGGGATGAAGGAGGGAGCGATTTGCAGAGATGGTCGCTACCAAAACTCAAGCAACAACTGTCACACGAGTTCGCTATGAAAAGGAGGGATCCCACATAATAATTGAAGGATTAATGACAGCTTTGAGCTCTGCAACTGGTTAGGAGATCACCACAACCATCCCAGCTTCCAAATCCACCTCAACAACGGATCTTGTAGCGTCGCTGCCAACTAGTTTGAGCTAGCAGTTTCAACAGTGCCGAGTTTGAGAACATTCAAATCTTGAAATCATTAGCAAACTCATTAAAACCAAATCTACGAATGCATCTTTTAATGAACCGTGGTGCTGAAAACATGGTAGAACATGAACTCAATAAAATGATGATGAATCATGGCAAGGAATAAAGGACGAGGAGTGCGCTACGAAAACTCCTAGTGAGTTGGAAACACTTTTTTCCAAAAATATTATTTGACCACTTTTAATAGGACATAGGGACAACATGGAAAGGATATAAAGGTATGAGTGGAAATAGTGACATGTCAAGTCATGAAGGTCATGGGCTGAGTCAGGCTTGGTGTCAATTCATGAGGTGAGTCAAACCATAAGCCAAGAAAATGAACCTAGGCTAAAAATCTATGTGAGGGTAAAAAAATGAGCCAATACTCAAGCCTTTATTTATTCAAGATAACCTAAGTAAATCACAATAAGATAATAAAGCAAAATTTAAAATCTAAAGGCTTAAAAATTAAAACTAAGGGATAAAAGACCCAAGGCAACTTAGTGTGATAACATTGGCTCCATAGGGGATGACATGCTCCCTGCAGGCTGCCAAGAACAAGTAGTTTCAGTGCCTTATACTAGGGCTATGGGATCACTTATTCAATAAAAAATAAAACAAAATTGATATTTACAATGGCATGGAAAGCCACTCATGTCTTAAGAAAAATACTTTTTCGGAAAATGCCCATTGATAGGGCCACCAAAAACTTCTGAATCCTCCAAATTCTGCAACTTATAAGTGTTATTTGAAAATACCTCATAAATTTTGAAGGGACCAATCCACAATGCCTCAAATTTACTATGCTTTCTTTTGTCTTTCTTGGGTGCATCCCACTTGAGCACTAGATCTCCTAGCTTGAAATATTTTTTTCTTACCTTCTTGTCAAAGGCTTGCTTGATCTTTTGTTGATGGTCCTGTGCTTTGTCTAGTAGCTACTCTCTAGTCTACTGCACTTCTACCAACTGTTGTATTCTTATGATAATATCATCAGGTTCTCCTTGGTAGTCTTGGAAGAATTTTTCCATAGGCAAGGCAAGTTGAGAAGGAAATATAACCTCAACTCCATACACAAGCTGAAAATGAGAGACACCAAGAGATCTCTTTGTTGTCACTCTATCAACCCACAAAGCAACTTTAAGCTTTGAATCCCATGCTTTCTTGTTGTCTTCTAATAATATTTTGATGATATTTATAAGGCTCTTGTTAGAGGACTCTGCTAGTCTATTCCCTTCGGGGTAGTAAGGAGTAGAATGAACCAATGTAATTCCATATTGTTCACAAAACTTGATTAATGGTTCAGCCTTGAAAGATGCAACACTATCAATAACAATTATGTTCGGACAACCAAATCTCACCATAATATCCTCAAGAAAACCAATGATTACCTTGTGGGAGGCATTCCTTGTAGGGATGGCTTCTATCCACTTAGTAAAGTAATTAATGGTAGTCAAGGTCCACCTATGCTGACCACTTGAAGAAGGATGAATTTCCCCAATAAAATCTAGGCCCCATTGCTGAAAAGGTCCTGAAGCTACCATAGGCTTCAATGGAAAAGACTTGAGCTACTGCTTTCCATAAAAATTTTGACACTTGATACAAGGTCTAATATTTGCATAAACATCAATAAAGAGACTAGGCCAAAAATACCCAGCTCTGTGGATTTTGTAGGATGTGGTTCCACAGAAGTGATGGCCTCCACATAAGCTGTCATGAAAATCATACATAATCTTTTGGGCCTCCTGTGGGTCTAGACATCTAAAAAACACTCCTAAAGGATCTTTACAATACAATACTTGGTCAATAAGACAATATTTGATTGATTTGAGCTTCAAATATCTCACCTTGTTCTTCTCCATACCATCAAGAGGCTGCAACTTCTGTAGAAAATATATAATGTCCTTGTACCAAGTGCATTCTGCCAATGGAGGGCTGAGTTGAGAACCTTTAACAGAAAAATCAACTTGCTGATTTTCTAAGCTAATGTTGATGAAATTAACCCCCAGAGCTTTGCATTTCGATTCATCCAACAACCTAGCTAAACCTTGGCCATTAACCAATTTGGTGGGCTTTATTTCAAGATCAAATTCACGAATTTTGGCAATCCATTTGATCCTTCTTCCGTCTATGTCAGGCTGAATAAGAATCTCTTTCACCAAGACTGGAGGGACATATGCAATGAATTTTGAATGCAACACACAGAATATTAAATCCTTGAGAGCTTTGACCAAAGCATAGGCGTGATTTTCCATGATGCCATATTTTATTTCAGCATCCCTCAATGCCCTGCTAGAAAAGGTAATGGGCTGTTCTAACCCTTTTGCATTCTTTTGTAATAAAACAACTGCTACTGTGTCAAATGAAGCAAAATAAAAAATAAAAAAATCCTTGGAGTAGTCAAGGCTGATGAGCACAGGTGCTTCAGTCAAAGCCTTTTTGATTTGATCAAAATAATTTTGAGACTCAATAGTCCATTTGATTTGATTTCCTTTCCTCAGCATGGCTGTAATATACTTTACCAATTCAACAAAATTTGAAACAAACCTTCTCAAAAAATTAATTTTCCCCAAGAAAGACAGAACTTCTTTCTTGGATCTAGGGAGAGACAAGGTTTGGATAGTTTCTACTCAAATTGAATCAATCCTTACCCCTTTAGTTTATACAATGTGCCCCAATAATTTCCCCTCCTTCATGGCAAACAATGACTTTTTTGGATTTAAAGAGAGACCAATTTTTCTGCATTTCAAGAAGACATTTTTCAAATGATGATAATGTTCTTTATCAGATTGTGAGAACATTATTATGTCATCCAAATAAATGACTACAAACTTGTCCTTCTCCCCAATAAAGGCAATTTCCATGGCTTGATGAAAGGTCGCTCCTACATTCATCAATCCAAAGGGAATTTTAGTGTACATGAATGTACCCCAAGGAGTAGTGAATGTTGTCTTCTCTCTATCTTCAAGAAAGACAGAGATCTGTTTATAGGTAGAAAATCCATCAATCATAGACATCCTAGATGCACCTGTCACCCTCTGTAATATGTGCTCCATCTTTGGTAAGGGGTAATTATCTTTCTTAGAGATTCTATTCAAATTTCTAAAATTGACACAAAGTCTGACTTCTCCATTCTTCTTTCTCACTGGGACCAAGTTGGCCACCCATTCATAATATCTCAAAGGAATAATAATCTTGGCATCCAAAATCTTTTTTACCTCTTTTTCCATAATAGGAAACAACATAGGATTTATTTGTCTCAGCTTCTGCCTAAATGGCTTGGTCTCTTCCTTCAAAGGGATCTTATGTGCAATGATGCTTGTGTCGTATGTTATCAGATCTTCATATGTCCAGGAAAATACATCAACAAACTATTTTAATAGCTCAACATATTCATCCCTTTGTTCCTTTGACAAGCTGCTAGACAACTTGACATATTTTGGATCCTTCTCTCTACTCACATTGCATTCAGTCACATCAACGTCATCAGTAGAATCTTTAACCTTTACAACCACATCATTTCTATCGAACAATCTCTCCAAAAGAACTAGTCCCTTTGGAATATGGTTATTAGGCAACTGAACAATATTATGGTTAGCAATTTTATTTAGAAAAACATCAGCATGAGGGATATTTTCAGAATCATGATCTTGATCAATATGTAATGAAAAAAACTCATCAACGGTCTCAAGAAATATTTTAATCTCAAGATCATCCTCAAAGACCTTCCAATTTTTGACATTGTCAGGTATAGAGGGTCTGTACTTCACTTCTACATCATATTTGAGTTTAGGTGGCAAAGGGACTCTGAAATTATTTGCTAAAACAATCAAAGAATCAACCATGGTGTTCTCCTCTCTTGGAATAAATGAGATATTGAAAGCTAAGAAGAAACTGTCAACAAGATCCCAAACTTCATTTCTATAAGTCCTTAGCCTAGGGTACTTAGCTTGATATAGATTTTTGATTTGATGGACAATTAATTCATCATCCCCAAACATTGATATCTCTTCAATCTCCATGTCTTTTGTAGCCCTCAAACCCAAAACAAGGGCTTCATATTCTGCCACATTGTTGGTAGTTTCAAATTCTAGCTTGTAGGACAAAGATATGTTCTCTTGAGTAGGTGAAAAAAAGACTACTCCAACACCAACACCTTCCTTAGTAGAGGCTCCATCAAAAAACATCTTCCAAACATAGGTAATTGGAGGATAATCTTCACAAAAAGTAATGGACCATTTTCTGATTTCAAGAGGAGGTTCAAGAGCATTAGTGAGATGCAATATACTGGATCCCAAATCAATATCAAGTGAAAAAATAGGATGGTTAGTGGGGTTTTCTTCATCACTGATAATGTAGGCCAACCGAGCTTCCCTGTAAAGCCTTCTATGCTCCCCCCCAAACACAGGAATGGTAGCATATTTAAGGTCCATCTGCAAGTTCCCCCCTAGTATTTTTATCCAAGATCTTGATAAGAGCATACCAAACTTAGGGGGACATGAACCACAACAATATCCATGACCACACTTTTCATGGGAAACTGAAACATGGTCACAACCAGATCTTTGATGACCCCAAGACACTTCACTTTCCTAGAGTCAAAATAATATAAGTCATGGTAAGTTTTTGTGATTTCTAATCCAAGTTCATCCATGACTATTTTTGGCATGAGATTGTGAGATTCCCCTGAGTCCATCAAGCAATTATGCAACACCTTATCATGAATGTTTAGTGATGTATAGAAGGGAGGGGATGAATCATATATATCTTCTATTAAAGGTTCTAATATGACTGTTGGATTTTCATCTTGAAGGTTGATTGAATTAGTGGAATTGGAGGAGGATTCAAGCTGCAACATTTTGGAAAGATAATTTTTGAACTCCTTATTTTTGATCAGCTCCAAAAAAGGTACATGGATCTTGATTTTTTGAATTTCACTTTCAAAGATGAAGGAAGATGGAGATTTCAGAATCTCCTTAACTTCTGGGGTAGGATTCTTAACCAAAGATTGAGGGATTTGTGCATCTTTTTCTTTTTTGCCAACTACCACAACCTTGGCATAATTTTCTGTTTTTGTAGGCTGATTAGAAGTATCAATCTCTTCCTCTTTCTTTTTGGATCTTAGATTATATTTATTAGGATTTTCTTTTGTTTTCCCACCCTTACTCAATTCATTTATTTTATTGTCCATTAGGGATTCCTCATATGCAGATTGGGTCAAGTGAGGGGATGAAGAGGTGTCACCTAAACAATGGATCTCAGGATCAATTTCTTCATCCTTTCCTTCTCCATCAACAACAAGGTTGTTTTGTAGAGGAGTTTGGACTTTTTGATCATCCATATCTCTGTTTCTTGGATCTCTTGGAAGGATTTGAGGAGCATTATTTGGTATTCTAAAGTTACCTCTATGATCAACATTCTGTGTATTTCTGTAGGTTTGTTTTCCTTCAAGTTTTAACTTCTCCATCTCAGCAGAAAGTGATTTTACTAATTTGGTAAGTTTATCAACTTGAGTATGGACAACAGAGGAATCATAGGTTAAAGCTTCAACTCTATTTTGTCTCTTGTCCCTATCATATTTTCCCCTAAGTTTGTCAGATGCCACTATGTTAGATTCTACTTCCAAGACTACATCTTGCATATGGGCTAAGGAAGGAGGTCTTCTTTCTCTCAGTAGAAGGAAAAACTCGGGGTCAAAAGCACTAGCATAGGTGATCTTGATAGAGGCTTATGTAGGCTTTATCTCAACAACGATTTTATTGTACATTTTATTGAACCTCTTGGAGAAGTCAGAGACATACTCTCCCTCTTTCCTCTTTAGGGATCCAAATTCTGTGATATAATACAAAAAATCTTTCTTATCCCCCCAATGTCTCAAGAAAGCATCATCTAAAGCTTCAATCCCAACAATGGATCCAGGAGTCAAACCCCTAAACCATTTCCTAGCCTCACCATCAAGGACCTGGAAAACAAATATCATCCACACATCCTCATTCTCAATGTTTAGATTGTCTGCATAACTATAGAAGGCAATAAGGTGTTGTTCAATAGTTATGTCTTCTTCTCCAATGAATTTGGGCATGCATTTTAAGTAATCTCTAGTAGAGAGAGAATTCATAGGTCGAGGTAAGACAAGAGGTGCATACATAGCAAACACTATGGCATACATCCTATTTCTAGGAACATTAGCATCTGCCATTGGATTTTGAACTATGGGAGAGCAAGGAGGAGAAGGAGATTTGCCTGTGTGCAGCTTAGGAGAAAAAGGGATGTAGGAAGGAGGGATTTCAGTTTTCACAATAGAAGGTTGAGTCTTGGAAGAAGATGGTATAAGATGAAAGGGAGATGAGTTTTCCTCCTCTTTGGCTACATAAATTTTAATAGGAGGAGGAGTAGCAAAGCCTAAGGTAGGAAAATTTTTGAGACTCTCAAGTCTGAACCAACTCACAATATCAGGGGAGGCAAGGATTTCAAATTTTTCTTCTTTCAATTCTGGGTCCAAAGAGGAGTATTCAACAGGAAAATTTTCAAAATCAAAATTCTTAGATACTTCATCAGAAGGTAAAGGAGGATTACTAGATATAACAACTAGTGTATTAAGAATGGAATCATGCAACTGACCAGAAGTACCTGATACAACAACATAACAAATTTCTTGAGAATATTTTCTCTTCTTGATTATCTTCTCTGGGTGAGCTTCAGGTGAAGCCAAAGATAGTTGTGGAGTTGACCTCATGTGTCTGCCTTTAGGAGCCACAAATGATACAATGGAGTCACCAGGTGCAAGCTGCAATCTTCAATGTACTGATTTCTAATGCACCTTCAGAATCAATAAGCTTTGTCGTTCAATCCCAGGGAAATGTCTTCAACTTGTTCCCCAACAACGACGCCAAGAATGTTAGTACTATGAACCACCCTCATATTGCAGAGAGGATAATGCCAGTACCCATCAGGTTATATGTAAATGTAAATGAGTTTTTAAAAGGTCAAATGGATAAGACTCAAGATAATAATGTTCTAACTCATAAATATGGGCTAGCATGCACAAGCAATTGAGGCCTTGATCAACTTCAGTCAGTGAGTGAGAGTAAAAGTGAATAGAAGGAAGACTTTGGTGAGGGAAATGTAGAGGTTTGTTATGGACATCAGGTCTTCAAGTAGCCTAAGGAGGAAAAACTCAAACACAAGATCTTCTTGAATTCAAAGTTTAAATAACACTAAAGAACATCATAACAGTACTATAATCAAACATTCATCATAATACAACTATAACAATCTCATGTGAATCATTCAATCATGAACACTTCAATATAAGAGGAAATAAGATGGAATAAGAGAAACTGACTTATATTAATAAAAAATTCTCAAGTCAAGTACATAACCAAAGAACCAATATGATTAATCAAAATATTACAATAAGGGAGCCTAGCTCAACCATTCGAACCCATTAAAGCATTTGGAATGTCTATTTATAACAGAAAGGTAAGGCAACAACTAGAGGTGCGAGTTGGCCTTCCTCCCATAGGATTCTCCAAATTAGTTATTCAATCTAACAACTATGCTAACAACTATACTATAAAAAAGGAAACATGTTGGCAACTGATCCAACAAAATTTTAACTGACATTGTCTTCATTGATGCACATCCCTTTCCATGCCAAGTGTCCTGCAGAGGTTGTAAGTTGTCATCATGCTACCAACTATGATCTTATTCTTTCTCCACATCATCATCCACCCATCAGAGTGATAAAATCAAACCACTTGTTTCCAGGTACTAGTTGGTAGTGTCGTTCATTAGTGTGCTGGGTAGTGAGTTTTGTAGTGCCTTTACAAAATACACTGCATATTTCATAGCACAGATCCAAAACAAGACTGCAAAATTGGTAGCATTGAGCCTGTATACCTCTGCAGAATTGGCAGCGCCCTCACTGAACTGGTCCTACAAAATGGGTAGCGCCCATCATCAAAATTTTTTTGGTAGCATCACTGTAATATATCTCGTCGTGTTCAATAGCATCATCGTTATATCACTTAGGAGATTTGGTAGCATTCCTATGGAATTCATAGCACCATCGCTAAGTTCAGTCTTAGGATATTTGGTATCACTGTAGGTAGAAAATTGGCAGGACATGCTAAAATAGACGATTCCGCAACGCCATAGTGCTACAAAATGTCTATGCTCTTTCTGTATGAGGAGATTAATCTTTTGAAAAGTACAAAAAACTTGAGCTAATAGGTTAGGAGTCTGTAAATGCCTGTATAAGTGGCAAAAATAATACATCCTTGATCACTTACTCTTGCAAAAAGAGACCACAATAAAAAATGAAGCTTATAGCGCCAACTATTTCATCAACCTAGCACTCCTTCTTGTGGAAGGAGGACTTCCTTCTAGCACAACAACATGCTTTCCTTTTGTAGTAACAGGCTTTTTAACCGTAGATGTGATTTTCTTCTTGACTGGTTCCTCTTTTTCAATGGAAACTTCAACCAACACATTCAAATTCCTCTGGGCCACTTCATCCTTGAAGTGTTGCAATTTTGCCTTGAGTTTTCTGTTCTGAGACTAAAAGTCTTTGTTTTTCCTATAGAGGTTCTTGAGTTGTTTATGGAGAGGAAGAGCTCTTCTAGCTGCAAATCTTGATAAATCAAGAGTGTTGCTGTAATTATCCATGAGCTCCTTCATCTTAGTTCTTTCAGATAAACCCTCTGATTTCAAGCGAGCAACGTCCTTCCTAGCCTCCCCGAGCTGTCTAATCAATCTTTTGAAGGTGTGATTGCTAGGTGGAGTCCTAATATTGATAATATCAATAGGACTCTTCATGGATTGACCTTCATCTTTTTGTTGTACAGGGGTTCTGTCTACCATTTCAATAGGCTTCTCAATGCCTTTACCCCTGTCTCTCTTTTTCTTCAGAATAGAAACCTTTGGTAGGAATTGTGCTTCAAAAACCTCCTTGAGAGTTGATGATCTTGTGAAAGGTTTCTTGAATTTTGTGCTAGCTGCCGAGGGAGATGAAGGGAAATTCAATTTTCTTCCTTTATTGGTTGTGGCTTTAGTCGATGAAGGGACCTCTTCCAATTCTAGTGCAGGAGGACGTGAAAATTCTCTCTATGGAGAATGATAAGCCTTTCTCTCTGCTTCTTCAACTTCCTTAACAACCTCTTTGTCTTGAGTAATGGATTTACTCTTTCTTTTCTTGCTTGTTCCCGCCAGAGCATCACTAGTAGATGGAAAAGGAATTTGCATCTTTGACTGAGGAGTTGAAGCTATGTCCAACTTCATGTGAGTAGAAACAATGAATCACTCCCAAGGAATGTTCTTCTTCTTCAATTCTTCCATTACCAACATTCTGATCAATCCAGAGCGAAAGACGCTAGTGTCCACAAACTTGGATTTGGCTTGGACTCTTTCATACATTTTTCCCATGCTCCTCAACAAGTAGAAAGGGATATTCAATTAATATTTACCAGTAAAATGAAGAAGAATTATTATATGGTACTAGTATAACATATTAAACCTTCCCTCACATGTGAAGTATCTCTGGATGATCTTCAACATCTTGTCAAAATATTCAACTAGATGACTTCTAGGCACTCCGTTGGACAAGTTGTCAGTCTGATAATGTAGTTTGAGGAAGTCCTTGGAGAAGGAAACATTCAAAGTCATAGATTTAAACATTCTCTTCCCAGTGTTAGGAATCCCTGTGGCTATTTCAATAGAGGCTTCAGACATCTCAAACTCCAAGTCTCCTACCTTAGTCTTAAGGCAATAAAAATGTGAGGCAAATTTCCTTGCCACTTCAGGATGTCCCCTCTACATGTTTTGGAAAAATGAGAGGCAAACCACCCTTTGAAAACCCCCCCCAACCCTTGGCTCTGCATCAAATAGGTTTATGCTCGAGGGTTCAATTATGACTACAGTGCATCCCTTGTGGTATTTCTTCTTCTAAGGTGTCTCCATGGGTCAAGATAAGGGATCAAAGGCTATGGTGCAGTGAAGGATAGGAGAGAAAACAAAGGAAGACTTCAATGGGAGAGTGACAATGAACAATGACTGCTCTTTCCTATGATTCTACTCTAACTCACATTGTTTTTATGTCTTTTGGAAAGCAAGAAATGCAATTTTCCCTCCCCTTGTTGTCTGTAGATCTCAAACTGAACAATGATAATATAGTGAAAAGAAAAATACTGCAATGGTCTTTGAAAACCTGACTAATAATACTCCAATCCAAATAGTAGAGGAAGTAAGGGAAATGTAGTGAGGTTTCAACAACGATTTTGGTAGCACAGTGCACACACAAGGAACAAACGTTTTCTCGGGCACTCAACACTTAGGAACATAAGGAAATTGCGTGTTTGATAATTGAAAACTAGGTGTGGTGGTTGCAAGTCTGTGAGAGGGAAATTATTGATGAAGAGGGATGAAGGAGGGAGCGATTTGCAGAGATGGTCGCTACCAAAACTCAGGCAACAACTATCACACAACTTCGCTATGCAAAGGAGAGATCTCACAGTATACCTAGAGGAGTG
Organism: Picea engelmannii; assembly: GCA_009831015.1. Taxonomy (NCBI): domain Eukaryota; kingdom Viridiplantae; phylum Streptophyta; class Pinopsida; order Pinales; family Pinaceae; genus Picea; species Picea engelmannii. The sequence goes on along the minus strand of ML782627.1, from coordinate 444,170 downwards.
ATGACATCTTTGAGCTCTTCAACTGGTTAGGAGATCACCACGGCCATCTCAGCTTCCAAATCCACCTCAACAATTGATCCCGTAGCACCGCTGCCAACTGGTCTGAACTAGCTGTTTCAACAGCGCCGATTTTGAGAACATTCAAATCTTGAAACCGTTAGCAAACTCATTAAAACCAAGTTTTTGAATGCATCTTTTAATGAACCATGGTGCTGAAAAAAGGGTATAACATGACCTCAATGAAATTATGATGAATCATAGCAAGGAATAAAGGATGAGGAGTGAGCTATGGAAACTCCCAGTGAGTTGGCAATGATTTTTTTTAGAAAGATGATTTGACCAATTTTAATAGGACATAGGGACAACATGGCAATGATATAAAGGTATGGGTGGAAAGAGTGACATGTCAAGTCATGAAGGTCATGGGCCGAGTTAAGCTTGGTATAAAGTCATGAGGTGAGTCAAACCATAAGCCAAGAAAATGAACCTAGGCTAAAAATCTATGTAAAGGTAAAAAAATGAGCAAAAACTTAAGCCTTTATTTATTCAAATTAACCTAAGTAAATCACACTAAGAAAATAAAGCAAAATTTAAAATCTAAAGGCTTAAAAACTTAAAACTAAGAACTAAAAAACCCAAGACAACTTAATGTGATAACACCTTGTAATCATTATTAAAATTACTTTCAATAAAATTATATATTATTCCATTTCTTGATTATTTTTCATTAATATTATTTTATTATTAATTATTAAAATATTCAATATTATTTAATTTCACTTAATTATTTTCCTTATACTTTTTCAAAACATATAAATACAAATAAAACAATAAACCATTGTCAAGGTGAAAATTTCCATCCAAGTCGTTACATTTTCTCATAAATACTTTTGAGTTTTTTTTTTTTTTAATATTGTAATTGAATACAACCATTTTGTTGCTCCCTTATACTCTCCAACACACGACCATTTAGAATTGGACACTTTATTTCTTAAATTACCCCTCATATAGTTTTGGGAAGAGGTTGAGATATTGATTAATTTCCCTTTAAATAGTCTACATTGATTAATTTTATTTTATGAATTTTGTTTAATTTAAATGTAAACATATTTATTTAATCAAATTTATTAAAGAATTGTATTTAAATAAAAAAATTAAATTTAGGGAATGAATTAATATTTTATGTTAAAATATTTAGATATTTAGAAGTTAGTTAAATTCAATTTGGTTTAATATGTGTGTTTTGTGACTAATTAATTTGATGGTCATGATTATATTTTAGATATAAAATGATTTTATAGTTCATTTTCTCCTCTATACTAACACTAATGGTACTTGATCAATGGATTAGCATCTACTTATTCTATGATTTCTATTTAAAAGATGTGGAGGATCTTTTGTTGATGATTGACCATGAGAGATTCATATGTGAACTTGTTTACTTTCACATTAATATATTACCTCAAGTGGTTGTGTTAGTTAGGGTTGTGGATTGTTTCCCCCTTCGAGGGTTTAAAACATATATACATAGATGTATCAATATTTGTTCTATTTTTGTGAGTGGTTTCCTTAAGATGTTTGACTTGTGTGGATATACCATGTTTATTGAACATGGTATTCTTTGTCGATTGAAATCCTAAACCTGTGCCACTACACATGCATCAAAGGACTTCTAGATTCTGTCACTTTAAAGAATTTTTGGGTAGAGTGAACCACACCGATATGTTTGAAGCATAGTTTTCAGTTGGAATACCTTTTCATTTTAGTTGAAAAGGTTTGCATTTGCCCAAAATACAGTCATTTATATAAGATACAAAGGTATATAGTTTCATTTTTTTGTTCTTTTAAATCTATTTTATAATGTTTTCATATTTCATTTTAGTTTTTCTGTTTATATTTATAGTTTTCTCCCTTTTCGATTTGCGTATGATAGAAAAAATAATAAAAACAAATCCTCAACATCTCGAAATCCTTCATCAATGTGCGAAGAATGCATTGTATAATAATCCTTCACGATTTTCTCCTCAATCTCCCATGTCGATCGAGTGTTAAAACCCTCTAACTAAGGTGACTTGAATGATCAAATTCAATCCTCATCCAATGTAAAGAATGCATCATATAATAAGAGACAATGCATTTCCTCTCCGATCTTTCTATAGTGACAATGCTCTAAGAATTGATTGGAGTGGAATGGTATGAGTGGATGATGTTGGCAGCAGGCCGAAGTGGGAAAGAAAGCATGCAGAAATAAGAATGGCAGCTGGAAGAGCAATCACGGGAAAGAAAGCATGTAAGAGGAAAGTGACAACTAGTAAGAAGCACAACACACACGCATGCAAGAAGGAGACGACAACTGGAAGGAATCAAAGCACGCAGGCAGAGAAGGAATACCTAACGAGAGTAGGGTTAGGGTTTTTGTAAGGTTTTGTGTAAATAGATGAAGATCCCGATAGATATAAAGATAGATACGCAGGTATCTTGGAGGAGGAGTTTGGTTTTTATGTAATGTTTTTAATAGATGAACTACTTTTGTAAAGCGATTGAACTAGAGTGTAGGAGAGAAGGTAGATCTTGAGGATTAGATCGCAAGCCAAGGAGCCTGGTGTGATCTAGTTCACCTCATATAGATCTTACCCATCTGAGGAGAGTTGTAAGCGCACGACGCGATATTGCAGAGCTACCATAATAAGAGAGCTAAGAGCCAAATCTTTGTGGACGTAGCCCAGGAGGGGGTGAACCATGGTAATACCTATGTAATGTGATGAATGCATGCATATCTTTGTCATACTTTTAGTAGTTAAACACTGTGTGTAATGAATGAATGAGTTATTATATTGCTTGGTTAATTGCTGTTGGGATATTAAGAAAAGATGCCATGAAATTTAAAATATAAAAGAGAATAATAATAGTTTGTAACAAAAGTTATAATAAATGGTCCAGAATACAGATCCCATATCTCATGCTCAATAATAGGATGTAAACACTTGAGTCTTACAACCACCCATTTAAAGCTATCTCGGGTGAGACTACACAGTGCATTCTGTGTACTACATTTCCTTCTTGTTTACCAGAAGGGTCGATAGTTTTAGGCTTTGTTGGTACCCTGAAAGATATGAACCCTGGGCCAACAACATAGGTAGTAGGGAAGAACAGTTTATTAAACCAACAAACAGTTCTATTGCCATGTTAAGAGGAACAAGAGAGGATTGAGCAGATGAGATAGAATGCATAGAAAAGAATGAGTGAAACCAGAAGATCGCTGACCCACTAGAAGGGGATGTTGAGACCGTGGAACCCCATGAAAGAAGAAATCGAAGGTTGGTTGAGAACTAAAGAGATAGAGTTTTCCCAGAAAGACAATAGAAACCCTAGCGTCACACCTCGCAAATATCTGGATAAATATGTGTTTACATATTTACATGAAGTCTTTTTCTATGATTTTCCCCACCTACTGTAGTAGTGGATACTAAGGTTGAAGGATAACCACGTGACAAACCGGATCCAACAGCTAGATTGGACCCCAGTACAGGTTGAGCAGTTACAGTAGGTAAACAACAAATTCACTCGCGCAGTCGACTTTTGGCTTGACAGTATTGTGGCAGGCTTCATCATAGAGTTTGCAGTTGACACAATGAAGTCATACAACGCAGGAGAGCAGGAATTTCTACGCGGACCCCATGGAAGGTACATTTGATCACTGTACACTTCTATTAAAATACTGCTATATAACAAAGGTGTAATGACAATGGAATCAAACATCTAGACTTCTCTGCGTGCATGGAGGAAGGGGGGAAGCACTAACAGAGAGAGTATAAATGGACAAAGGTGAGGATAAAGGAAAGGAGGAGGAATTCTTGGACCCGATCTTGATGGATGATGACCAACTTAAGTAGATCTTGGCGTCATTAGGAACGACGTGTAGCAGAGTACCCTACCAATACAAGGTGAATACCAAGAAGAGAGCTGTAGCCACGAGGGAGGGCTTGGAAAGTGATGAGGAAGAGGTAGAGGATCTCTGGGCCATGGAGAAAATTAAGGAAATCCTGCGTGCAACCTATGAGAGGAAAACAAGAGGCCCAAGAACCGGAGGAGAAGACAACCATCATTTCCATATTAATGTCAGTGTGGAACCCATAAATCCATGTGCAACCAATACACCAAAGAGAATACAGCTGTTTAGACAACCGAAGTTTGGAGGAAGTCTGACAACAAGAAGTATATCTACTGTAGGAGAAACAACTAGAGGAGCCAATTCAGGCAGTACTAGTCAAGTATCTACATCGCGTGGTGGAGGTAGCAGTTCATTATCTAGAATGGTAGGACACGACTCCACTATTAGATTACCATAATTTAGAGGAGAAGCAACAAAATAACCTGAGAAGCATTTGTTCATTTGTGCAAAGATCTGGGAGGCAAAACAAATCATTTATGAAGATACCAAACTTGCGCAGCTAGTGATCATGCTAAGAGACTGCGCACTAGAATGGTACATGAGTCTAGACACGAACAATGCCCTTGGGATGACGAGAACACTGGCAGGCATTAAAAAGTTAGTGATTAATGAGTTCCATAAGCTGAGCTCAGAGGATCAGTACATGAACGAGATGATCGAGATAAGACAAAAACTAGGAGAGTTTGTATGGAAGATTGACCAGAGATTCAAGCAGATGAAAGGAAAGTTAAAATGCCTTATGACTGAGATGAAAAATTGACACCTGTTTGTCAACTCACTACTCCCACACCAAAATATCCCTTACGACAGCAGAAGTTTCAGATGTAGGCCGAGGCTCTACAGGCAGCCTTGCATATGGAAGAGAACCAATACCAGTAGATAGACCCAACTATTGAATAATTGAAGGAGGATTTGAAGAACCTAACATTTCAGTTGAACTAGAATAAGAACAAGGACAAACGAGAAGCCGTTTGGTGCACCACATGCAGGATGGAAGGACACCACAAGAACGAATGTCCAACATTCGCGTATTATATGGAAACATGTATGCCAAACCCGCTACCATAGGGAGGATTATGGTGTGAAATATGAAAGAGACTAGGTCATGACCCTTATCACTGCACAATGATGCATAAGTACTAGACAGTTCCAAAGAATTCTTATTGCACATTTTATAAGTCAGTGGGCCATGACGACAAAGATTGTAGAACTATGGAGTTGATGTGGGAAAGAACATTAGATGCATACAGGGTACAGGCTGAAATGATGACTGGGAAAGCAGTGCCACAATTCAATCAAGCCCCAGCTCCATACAACATTGTGGAGCAGCAGTACAATACTGCGCAACAACCATACAATAATTCACAGCCGCAGTAAAACCCGACACAAGCCCAGTATAATGCTGTGTAGTATAATCAGGCACCATAGTACAACGTGCCGAGAGGGGACTGAGCAGGCTATCGAGAAGGAAGACGAGCCAGAGGAGGTTTTGGACATGGCAAAGGACCAGTCACATGTCACAATTGTAAGCAACCGAGATAGTATGCATGGGAATGCCCCTTGTCGCCAACGAATTTTATGTATTGTCGCGCATCGGATCACGAGACAGAGGAATGCCCGACACTATTAGTAAAAATATAGGAAAAGAGGAACCAAAACAACCAAAATGTTCAATGGATTTCAGCTGAAGCAAGGGAGGATGGACAAAACATTAATATAGTCACCCGTGGAGGAACGAAAACAAAAAATGATGTAGTCTGACAAAAACCCTCACATAACCAATGGGTAAAGTAGAACACCGAACTAAGAAAGTAGTTCGACACACCCAAATAAAAGGAGACTTTTAAGGAATCCAGACAAGAATTTCAAAAGGTGGACACATCGTCGAATTCCACTAAGAAACCAGTCCATAAAGCCCTATAATATGAAATGCCGCCATCATTGGATCATACCAACGTAATGCCACCCAAGGGATAAGTAAATACTATCAAAGACTTTTTGCAATCATGCATAAAAATGTTAAGTGATCCTGCATCTGTGAAAATATTTCAAAACATCCTAGAGAAATGTAGCAGCGAGATAGAACAAAAGCTAGAACCGAAAATTGTCAATCATCTACACACAAGAAGAAGAACAAGTAGGGAATTGAGGTTGAATGCTAACATTGGGGATTTCAATATGGGAGACATCATACTAGACCTAGGATCCGAGGTGAATGTGCTACCCAAGAAAACCTAGCAATGCATGGGAGAGAAAACATTGGGATACTCAAATGTCCAATTAAAACTAGCAAACCAACATAGGGTCCTACCAATAGGGCGACTAAAAGGAGTAACATTAGACCTTGATGGAGTGCGCACTAAAGCAGAATTTAAAGTTATCGAAATAGTAGATGGCACAACACCGTACCCGACACTACTTGGTCTGGACTGGGATTTGACAACCAAACCATAATTAACTTGAAGACAAGGAAAATGACATTTGAATATGGATATTAAAGGGTCATAGCACCACTAGATCCATCAGAAGGGGAAAGGTTCATAGAACCCACTTTCCTGGACTTAGAGGAGATCAGTTAGTTGTACAGAACAATTGTGCGCGAGGAGGATTACGTAAACCCAACTGCAGACGTGGTACTCAGTTGGTGCAACATTACTTCATTCACAATAGAGTCAGACATCGAGTTAGAAAATTGGTAGCAGAGACTACACAAAGTATCCACGAGAAGATGTGAAAGAATAGACCGCGCAGTACGGTGGATAGGTATAGAAATAAAAGAACCACCCAGTTTCCACGGACTAAATGATTTGGAAAAATTCTTGAAAAAATATGAAGAAAAAGTATTAGAGAACCAGAGGCTACTAGCACTGGACTTAGCACTCAAGGCCACACCCATAAGATGGTGGGGTGCACACAAGGAGACTATCACAAATTGGTACCAATGTAAGCGGTTACTGCGCATAAGGTTTGGCATAGAACAAAAAAACAACAAACAACGGAGATATGAAGGACTAGGGACACCAGCGAAACACTTGGAGGAGTGCAAAATGCCGTGGAAAATAACACCACCAGAGGAATGAACTCACCAGTTCATTCACACGTTAGAAGGCATACCAACGAACTAGTATACAGATCAGGAATTGTGCAAAGGAACTACAACATGGAAGAAATTGCAACAAAACTTTACCATCACTTTCTCATTTGAGCATGAGAACCCCAACATAGATGCAACCCTGAAACATATCAAAGGAGTTATATTTATTGAAGAATAAAAAATAGAACTTATTACCGAAGAGAAATAGAGAAATAAGAAGACAGTCAAGGAACTACTGTCATGTTACCATGTACAGGAGGAAGCACCAGATGAAGATGACCCACACGACATTCAGATTGAAGAATTAGAAGGAGAAAGAGATGTGAAGGGACCACCCATAGAATCCAAAGTTATTTCTGCACCAATCAAGGTAAATAAAGTTAACATCGAAACAACTGAACATCCCAAAATGGCCAATGTCAGAGACTACTGGGATGAGCCAACAATAGAAAGCATCACAGAGTTGTTGCGCAAATACATCGACTTGTTTCCTACAACATTTACTGAGATGAAGGGTATAGCAGGAGAACTGGGAGAGATGAAGATACCCCTCAGACATGAAGTAAGACTGATTAGATAATGACCATATAGAATGAACCCCATATATAAACATAAAGTTAAAGAGGATATCGACCAGATGCTCGAAGCTGACATAATCGAACCAGTCGAGGAATCAGAATGGATAATCCCGATGGTCGTACAGGACAAGAAACAAGGAAGAGGGATTAGGATATGCGTTGAATTGAGGAAGTTGAATGATGCATGCCTACACGACCCATTCCCTACACCATTCATGGATGAAGTGTTAGAGAATGTGAGGGGACATGAAGCTTACTCATTCACTGATGGATTCTTAGGCTACCATCAGATTAAGATAACACATGAGGAAAGATACAAGACCATGTTTGTGATGGAATGGGGATCTTACCAATATACAGTCATGCCATTTGGACTGAAGAATGCACCAGCAATATTTTCCAGAGTGGTTATCGCAACATTTAAATAATTCATCCACCAGTTTATCAAAGTATACTTGGATGACTGGACAGTCTATAGTCTGTTGAAAGACCATGTGGAAGTTTTACTCATGATGATAGAATGATGCAAACAGTGTCAGATATCACTAAACATAAAGAAATTTATATTTGGAACACCGTGTGGAATACTATTGGACCATATAGTATGCAAACAAGGGCTATTGGTCGATCTGGAAAATATCGTAGTCATCATTAATTTACCAGCACCAAAAAAAGTCTGTCAACTACGAGTGACGTTAGGACACACAGGATACTACAGGAAATTCATCAAAGGATATGCGCAGATCACAACACTAATGTAGAAACTACTAAGAAAGGATACAAAGTACCAATGGAACGACGAGTGTCAACATGGTTTGGATACTCTGAAAGAAGATATGGTCACTGCATCAATATTAGTATTTCCAGACTGGGGAAAGACATTCCATGTGCATGTAGACGCATCAACGATAGCACTTGGATCTATCTTAGTGCAACTAGGAGCATGAGACTTGGATCACCCTATAGCATTTGCAAGCAGAAAACTATCAGACTCAGAACATAATTATAACATGACGGAAAGAGAAGGCCTAGCTATGGTTTACGCACTATAGAAGTTCAGACACTACCTATTGGAAAAACATTTTAAGATGTTTACAGATCACTCAACCCTGAAATACCTAGTTAACAAACCAGTGTTGGGGGGGAGAATTTTTCAATGGTTACTACTATTTCAATAATTCAACTTCAAAGTAATAGTTAAACCAGGAAAACTGAATGCAGGACCTGACCACCTATCACAGGTCACAAATGGAGAAGAACCCACGAACTTAGAAGACAACTTTCCGTATGTCCAGTTATTCTCAGTACAGATTGCTAAAGACTACTTTGCAGAGATCATCCAGTACTTGAGCACAGGTACCACGTCGCAAGAATATACCACCGCGCAGAAGAAGAACCCGATAGTCCGCGTAACTGACTATCAATTGAGCGCAGGAAATCTATATAAAATGGGCACATATAACATTTTATGAAGGTATGTGTTAGAGCACAAACGACCAAGAATTTTAGCAGAATCCCACAAGGGATTGGCAGGAGGAAACTATGCAGGAAAAACTACCATGCAGAAGGTACTCCGTATAGGATTATGGTGGCCAACGATTCATAGAGAATCGAAAGAGTACTGTCAAGGATGCAATGCCTATCAAAGGGTAGGAAAACCCAACAGAAGGGATGATATGCTGTTACGACCGCAAGTGAAATTACAAGCATTTGATAAATGGGAAATAGACTTTGTGGGAGCAATTAACCCACCAGCCAAAATAACAGGGGAAAGATACATCATCACCATGATGGAATACCTAAAAAGGTGGATGGGAGCCGCACCAGTAAAATATTGCAGTGCAGAGACAACTACACACTTCTTATTTGAACAAGTAATTACTAGGTTTGGGTGCCCAAGAGTTTTGATGAAAGACGAAGGCATGCATTTCATAAATARCACCATCCACGCGATTCTCGAAGAGTTTGAAGTCGACCACCAGAAAATCACACTGTATCATCCATAAGCGAATGGCACAGTATAATCCTTCAACAAAATTCTAGAGAACACACTAACAAAKATTTGTAATGCCAACAGAGACGACTGGGACCTCAAAGTACCAACAATATTATGGGCGTATAGGATGACATGSAAGAATTTGACAGGGCACACACCATTCAAACTAGTCTAYGRCCAAGAAGTGGTAGTGCCATTAGAATTTTTAGTACCCAACTTATGCGTAGCAGCTATCACACAAATGACAGAATGCGACACAATACAAGAAAGACTGAACCAAYTGTTAGCAATGGAGGAAGACCGAATCTTGGCAGGATTCTATCAACAAGTGCATAAGGCTAGAGAAAAAGAATGGCACGATCGACACATTAAGGAGAATACTTTCAAGGAGGGAGATCTAGTATTKCTCTATAACAACAAATCATTTCAACACCCAGAAAAGATGAGAATGCTTTGGTTAGGACCATATGAGGTAAAATCTGTAACAGACGATGGAGCTGTAAAGTTAATAGATTTAGCAGGCGCAGACCTCATAGGAATGATCAACAGGAGCTGACTGAAGCTGTATAAGAACAATCAACCACCCACCACGCAATAAAAGAAATAAAAATGAAAAGCGCAAAGCACACTCGAAACATGAATGCAACAAAGGAAAGAAAAATGGTTACATACCAAAGAAAAATGAGTGGGAAACGGAAAACCGAAAAAAGCAGGATGATAGGACAACACTAAGTGGAATTAAGGCACGACAAAGACTGATGGAAAATCACATTAAACACACCAAATGGAAATGAAAAAGCAAGCGTAATGGCAAGTACGAAACTGCCACAGATGCACTGAACCCACTGTTATGGTGCATTAATCGTATCATGGAGGAATCATCCTTGATAAGCTTCATGACAAGCCCATACAACACGCGAGCACGAAAGCAACTAGTCTCTTCATGAAAGGAGAACAAAGAGAGAGAAACAACACTGAATGGACAAAGCGAGACCACAGAGCTCACCACAATCCTTTAAAATCAACAAACGTTCGACAATCCCCACTATGGCACCACCAAAGCCTGCCAAACTAGGCTAGACAACCAGACTGACCAGAGTTTAAACTAGGTCACGAGGACTACTGGAAGAAAAAGAGAAGCAGCAGCCGAAGATCGTCGATATCGATGAGATCCCATCCCTAGAGATAACACTGGTGAACTCTACACTGATACTGGAAGAGATTCAGTAGCCACAAGTAGAGGACTTGAAAGAGGACACACCAACAACGATGCAGGAACCTTAGAACGAGGAAGCGGAAACCCAAAAGGAAGTGCAACTAGAAAACACTGAACCAGCTACGAAAGGTAACAAAATGACACATAGTAGAGGATCAGAGGGGAAACCAGATGAGTTGCAGGTACCCAGCCTAGGTCAACCAACCAAAGAGACCACAAGAACTACCTCAGCTTGGCCAGAATGGCTTACAGGGGAGAAACCAGGTGTTCTTGGAACTTCGTACCAACCACCACAGTAGGAAGAAAAAGTTCTGATACCGAGCTCACCTCACAAGAAACCAACAACAGAAACTGTGCTACCTCGCATACCAAAGGGAGTACATATAGAGCCACAACTACTGGGTCACGTCAGGAAGCTCAAGTATTCTGACCATGATGTATTAGACGAAACCAAGTACTTGAAACTTGCATCGAGGGTTTTTATGCAGAACATAGTGGTAAACCAACTTGGAGAAATGATCAGCCAACCACATCAGTGGGCAGTTGGACTGGACAGAACAAGCATTTTAGGGTTGTTGAAACTTTCACATTTTGGTAGAGGCCAGTACACGAGAACATGCATTAAGCATCTGTTATAAGTCATGCACGGAGGCGATATATGGCTGGACAGACCTGTCCCCATAATTGTTGATCTTATCGTACAGATAATAGGACTACCCAACCAGGGTTTGGATCACGCGCTGATTCTAGAAGATAAATCCAAGGAGAAAGCGTTAACAGAGGAAACAAAGAAGAAATATGGTACCCTCAGGGGGACAGGAGGCATTATAATCAAATGGATCAACAATGCAATGAAACAATTGGGTGCAAAGATATTAGCCTATAAATTGTTAAGAAAATGCTGCAAAGACGAAGTACTAGTAGGAGTCATCGCAGTTGTAGCTCAGTGTGCAGAGGGCACCTTCGTGAGCTGAGCACCTTATCTATTAAAATTGTTGCAAGTGGATTGAAAGGATGCGCAGGACCTTGGTACAAAATTCCATTACTCACCCTCATAGCCTTCAAGGGATGGCGGTAACCAGAGTATCTAGTTTCTTTTACTAGACCATAGCCAGTGGGAGCAAGATATCTATTACTAAGATCTGGGCCACAGGACAAGCATAAGAGGTAAAATAGAATCATATTTGAAGCATATATATGGGACATACAGGAAGCTATTAGCCAATCATGGAGAATAACACTAGAGGCTGTCGCGTAATATGGGGACATCGGTAACTTTTGGGTTACATGTCAAGCCCTGTGGATACAACCAATATAGGATCTAGATAAATAGTGGCTACCAATGCGTTACTGCATCACAGAAGGTGATATAGACATGGTCATCAGCAAATGGCCCGACGCATGGAGGATCCCATCCATTCCCCGGGAAGTACCGAAAGGACTCGCATAAGGAGAGGTAGTGCAGATGAAAACACAACCTCCACAAATCCCAGTGCCCAAGAAACCAAGGATGAGCCAAAACAAGCCAACTCAGGAAAACAAAGGGTCAAAACCAATAGGGACCCAGAAGGGGCAGAAAGAGACCAATGAACAACTGAAGAAAGATAAGCGAGCACAAGAGACTGCCCCAAATCCCATCACACAAGAACCAGGGGGAACTAAGAGACCTGCTGTATAGACAACAGGCGCATGCAAGAAATCAAAGGTGCAATGAGCATCACTGAACTATATGATAATGGAGGATGATGGAGAAATGATAACAAGAATGGTCCAGGATTGTCTAGCAGAAGACTTCGATCACACAACACATCATAGGGATAAACTGCAAAAAGAGCTAGCAGAAATGGGACAGCTCCTCATGACACTCGGGGAGGCCCAGAGAGCAAGTAGCAACAAAGGCATAGAGTCATCGACAACAGAAACCAACTAAAGAGTGGAGGTAGAAGAATGAGACCCAACCCTCCCAATGCCACATGCACACACAATTGTCTACACAAAACCGAGCATGCTACGAATGGATGAAATCGTGGGATAGACACCACTGAAGGATTTGGACCACATCCAATTGGTCTTGACACAGATTCCATCAAGGGAACTATACCAATTATAGGTTAGCATCAACCATGAGATACAGTCTCGAGCACATAAAAGATTAGTCGAGCTACAGAAAATAATAAAGCAGCGGGAAGCACTGGAAAAAGAGTATGATCTGACCAAATCCGAAACTCAAATGGAGACATAACATAGGAACGAATTGGAACACAAAGTGGGATAAGTTTTTGGAAAACTTCCAAGCACTATGCAAGGAAACGAACTCCGAGCCGCAAAAGAGATCGATTAGATTACACAGGAAGTTTCTCTATAACAAAAGGAGATCGAGGATCTCTGAGAATAGCTAACACCAACGACTCCACTGACAGTAAAGGAGAAAAGGAGGCAGGCAGAAACAACACAACTACAGGAGATGGAGAAATAGGTTAGCATGACAACTGACTTGCTCGATAAAGAAACACAACTTAGGACAAGACGAGAGGAGGATCCACAGGTTCAAAGCTGGGACAAGGAAGAGGAAAGGATCAATGTAGCAATCCAAGAACTCAAATAGAGGCAAAATACCATACCAATCCCAGAACGCATCAAGGGGATCCAAGAGATGAAGAAGATGTAGGCATAACTTATCACTGTGGAAACACAGAAACTAGAGCATCAGGCCCAAATAGAACCATTATAGGAACGAGTAGCAGAAGTAATTGCATAGGCAGAAGAAACTAAAACATAGATGGCATAGACACAGGTAGAATGTGTAGGATTACTGAGTAACGAAGTGACAGTTCAGGTAGTGGATACCATTAAGGAGAGGACAGCCCAGGCACTGACAAAAGCAACAGAGTTGAGGGAAAAGTTCCAGATGATCACCGAGGAGATCGAGGCAGCTCATAAATATTAGGTGACTCGGGACGAGTCACATGTTAGTGTTGGGGGACTATTGGCAACAGGACAAAGTGGGAAAGAAAGTGTGCACAAAGAAGAGTGACAACTGGAAGAGAAATCACAGGAAAGAAATCCTGGAAGAGGAAAGCGACAACTGGTAAGAAGCACAGCACATGTGCATGCAAGAAGGAGGCGACAACTGGAAGGAAGCAAAGCACACAGGAAGAGAAGGAAGACCTAATGACAGTAGGGTTGGGGTTTTTGTAAGGTTTTGTGTAAATGGATGAAGAGCTCGATAGATATAAATTTAGATACATAGGTATCTTGGAGGAGGAGTTTGGTTTTTATGTAATGCTTTTACTAGATGAACTACTTTTGTAAAGCGGTTGAACTAGAGTGGAGGAGAGAGGGTAGATATTGAGGATTAGATTGCAGGCCGAGGATCATGGTGTGATATAGTTTACCTCATATATATCTTACCCATATGAGGAGAGTTGTAAGCACACGACGCAAGATTGCAGAGCTACCATAATAAGAGAGATAAGAGCCAAATCTTTGTGGACGTAGCCCAGGAGGGGGTGAACCACGGTAATACCTGTGTAATGTGATGAATGCATGCATATATTTTTCATACTTTTAGTAGTTAAATGTTGTGTGTAATGAATGAATGAATTATTATATTGCTTGGTTAATTGCTGTTGGGATATCAAAAAAAGATGCCATGAAGGTTAAAATATAAAAGAGAATAATAGTAGTTCATAACACAAGTTATAATAAATGGTTCAGAATACAGATATCATATCTCATGCTCAATCCTAGGCTGTAAACACCTGAGTCTTACAACCACCCATTTAAATCTATCTTGGGTGAGACTACACAGTGCATTCTGTGTACTGCGTTGCCTTCTAGTTTACTAGAAGGGTCGATAGTTTTAGGCTTTGTTGGTACCCTGAAAGATATGAAACCTGGGTCAAAAATGTAGGTAGTAGGGAAGAACAGTTCATTAAACCAACATATGACTATTTGGATAAGACTGAGAAGAGATGGCCTTTTCTTTCCCACAAAGAGAATGATTGACTTTTTTTTCTCTTTCCTCGCGACCTATGCAATCTTGGCAAATAAAAAATAGAGAGGAAAGTGTTCTAGCTTGCCAATGTTCTTTGGATTGCACCTTATGTGTTTTTGTAAAATAAAAAAATGTGGCAGGGGGGCGGGGTGTTGGAGGGGGTTGCATTTTATGGATAGATTAGTAGATATCTATCCCTAAGCTTATATAATTTCAATTTTTTTTGATATTTTTTTGAATTTGTTTTGTGAGTGTTGATGTTTGAATTTTTTTTTGCAAACAAAAACATGATTTTGAGATAAGCACACACTTGAAGGAGGCCATGAGTAAAAAAGAAAAGAAGAAGAAGAAGAAAAGGAAGAAGAAGAATAAGCTTCCCGGATCTTTTCTAACATTTTTTATATCTTTTGTAATAGATTATAGATCTCTTGGTTCAAAATTACTTTAGTGAAATAAAGATGTCGAGTTCAAGTCTTTTTGTTAAATTTTATTTTTTTGTTTTTTTTTGCAAGTAAGTGTTTTATAAGTTACCTTTCATAAAAAAATGTTACAAAAAGACAGTTGTCCATTGGAGAAAGAGTTGCCATGACTGGAAACCAACTCTTCTCTAGCCGAGTTTTCAGAACTATGCTCTATGACACCTGTTGGCACCAGGCCAAAGTGGAAAGAAGGATGATTGTGGGAAAGAAAGCGCGCATAAACGAAAGTAACAACTGGAAGGTAACAAAACACTCGCACATGAAAGAAAGCATGCACAAGGAAAACAAAATCTAGAGGAATAAAAACACGTGTGGATGGGAGGAAGACCTAATGTTGGTAGGCTTAGGGTTTTGGTAATACATTGTAAATGGCTGAAGAGTCCGATATATATAAATAGAGATACGTAGGTATCATAGAGAGGTTGATTCGCTTTTGCATTAGTTCAGTTTTGTAATGTTCTAGTATAGCTATGTACGAGTTGATGCGTTATGTAATATGGTTATGGACCAATTTTGTAAGCTGTTGAACTAAGAACATAGGAGAGGAGGAAGATCTGAGGATTATATCATAGGCTGTGGAGCCTGGTGCGATCTAGTTTGCCTCATACAGATCTTACCCATCAGAGGGAATTGTAAGCGCGTGATGCTAGAGATGTAGAACTACCATAATAAAAGAGCCAAGAGCCAAATCTTTGTGGATGTATCCCAGGAGGGGGTGAACCATGGTAATATCTGTGTAATGTGATGAATGCATGTATGTCTTTATTTTCTTTCAACAGTTAATTGTTATTCTTAATGAATGAGTTGATGCATTGTTATGGAATATGATTGTGCTGTTTGGGGAACTAAATTATGAAGGATAGATGCAACCCCGTGAGTACTAGTAGATTGTAGTCATAATTCATAGTAGATGGATCATATTAACCATCCCCTATCGCATACTCAATCCTGGGCTGTAAACACCTGAGTCTTACAACCACCAATTTAAATCTATATTGTGTGAGACTGCATAGCTCTGTGTACTGTGTTTCATTCTGGTTTTACCAGGAGGGACAATAGTTTTAGAGGATTTGTTGGAAACCCAAAAGACATGAAACCTGGGTCAATAAATCAGACATTAAAAGGAAGCATTCTAAACTAACAAATGGTTCTTTTGCCATGTTAGGGATAAAAGGAATAAGAGAGGACTGAGTAGACTAGATAGATTGAACGAGAAAAGAATGAGAAAAACAAGAAGACCGATGAGCCATTAGAAGGGAATGTTGAGACCTTAGAACCCCACAAAAGTAGAAATTGACGGTTGGTTGAGATCCAAAGAGCTAGAGTTTTCCTAGAAAGACAATAGAAACCCTAGAATCACACCTCACAAACATTTGGAAAAATATGTGTTCACTGATTTACACAAAGTCTTTTTTCTGTGATTTTCCAGATCTACTATAGGAGTGGATACTAAGGTTGAAGGATAACTATGCGACGAATCAGATCCGACAGCTATATTGGACCCATGTATAGATTAAGAAATTACAGTAGGTGAACAACAAATTCACCTGCGCAATAGACTTTTGGCTTGACAATATTGTGGTAGGATTCATCACCGAATTTGCAGTTGACACAACGAAGTCATAAAACGCAACAGAGAAAGAATTTCTACGTGGACCTTGAGGAAGGTACATTCAATACCTATATACTTCTATTAAGATACTGATATTTAAAAAAGGTGTAATGACAATGGAATCAGACAACTAAACTTCTTTGCATGCACGTGGGAAGGGGGGAAACATTGACAAAGAGAGGATACATGGAAGGAGGTGAGGAGTAAGGAAAGAAGGAGGAGGAACCCTTGGACCCGATCATTATGGATGATGACCAATTCAAGTGGATCTTGACGTCATCAAGAACGTCGCGTAGCGGATTACCCTACCAATATAAGGTGAATATCAAGAAGAGAGCCGTAGCCGTGAGGGAAGGCTTGTTGAGAAATGATGAAGAGGTAGAGGATCTCCGGGCTATGGAGAAGATTGAGGAAATCCTGCACGCAACGTATGAGAGGAAGACGAGAGGCCCAAGAACAGGAGGAGAAGGCATCCATCCTATCCATATTAATGTCATTGTGGAATCCACAAACCCATGTGTGACTAATACACCAAGGAGAACACCACTGTTTAGACAACTGAAGTTCGGAGGAAGTCTAACAACAAGGAGTACATCTACACTAGGAGCAACAACTGGAGGAGACAGTTCAGGCTGCACTAGTCAAGTATCTACATTGCGCAGAGGAGGAAGTAGTTCAGTATTTATAATGGTAGGAAATGATCCCACTATCAGATTACCAAAATTCCTAGGAGAAGCAACAAAAGACCCTGAGAAGCATCTGTTCATTTGTGAAAAGATTTGGAAGGAAAAACAAATCGCTGATGAAGATACCAAACTTGCACAGCTAGAGATTATGCTAAGAGACCGTGCACTAGACTGGTACATGAGTCTAGACATAAACATTTCCCCTGGGATGATGAGGACACTAATAGACATTAAGAAGCTACTGATTAATGAGTTCTAGAAGATGAGATCAAAGGATCAGTACATGAACAAGATGATCGAGATAAGACAGAAACCAGGAGAGTCTGTATGGGAGATTGACTAGATATTCAAGCGACTAAAGGGAAAACTAAAACACCTTATGACCGAGATGCAACATCGACACCTGTTTGTCAACTCACTACTCCCACACTTAAAATATTCCTTACGACAACAAAAATTTTAGATGCAGGTAGAGGCTCTGTAGGAAGCCTTGCAACTGGAAGAGAACCAGTACCATTAGATGAACCCAGCTATTGAGGAATTGAAGGAGGATTTGAAGAATCTAACATTTCGGCTGAACTAGAATAAGAATAAGGACAAACGAGAATCCATTTGGTGCACCGCATGTAGGATAGAAGGACACCACAAGAACGAATGCCCAACATTTGCACAATATATGGAAATAGGTATGCCAAATCCACTACCACAAGGAGGATTATGGTGTAAAATATGTAAGAAATCAAGTCATGACCCTTATCACTGTATGACGATGCATAAATACCAGACAATTCCAAAGAATTCATATTGCACCTTTTGTAAGTTAGTAGGCCACGATGATACAAATTGCATAAATATGGAGCTAATGCGGGAAAGAACATCAAATGCATATAGGGTATAGGCCGAAATAATGACTGGACAAGAAACACCATAGTTCAATCAAGCCCCAACTCCATACAATACTGTGCAACAACCATACAACAACGTGCAACCACAGTACAACCCGACACAACCCTAGTACAATACCACGTAGTATAATCAGGCACCATAGTATAGCGTGCTGAGAGGTGACCGAGCAGACTCTTGAGGAGGAGGACGAGACATAGGAGGTTTCAGACGCAGTAGAGGACCTGTCACTTGTCACAATTGTTAGCAATCAGGACATTATGCACGAGAATTTCCACTTCCACCAGCAACTTGTATGTATTGTCACGCATTGGACCACGATACAGAGGAATGCCCGACATTGCTAGTAAAGATTCAGGAAAAGAGGAAACAGAACAATCAGAATGTCCAGTGGATTTCAACCGAAGCTAGGGATGATAGATGGAGCATAAATATAGTCACTCGTGGAGGAACAAAAATAGGAAATGACACAGTTCAACAGGAACTAGCACAAAACCAATGGGTAAAGAAGAACACAGAACCAAGATAGCAGTTTGACGCACCAAAAGAAAATGATACTTTTAAGGAAGACAGACAATAATTTCAAAAGG
This sequence comes from Picea engelmannii, assembly GCA_009831015.1. Classification (NCBI taxonomy): domain Eukaryota; kingdom Viridiplantae; phylum Streptophyta; class Pinopsida; order Pinales; family Pinaceae; genus Picea; species Picea engelmannii. Next base: position 425,067 of record ML782627.1, on the reverse strand, counting down.
AGGACACAACGTTAACTTCAACTGCGCAACCATTCAAGGAATCCCCAGAATATGAGATTTCGCCATCATTGGATCATACCAACATAATGCAGCCCAAGGGAGAAGTAAGTACAATCAAAGGATTTTTGCAATCATGCGTGAAAGTATTAAGTGATCCTTCATCTGTGAAAATATTGAAAAACATACTAGAGAAATGTAGCAGCAAGATGAAACAAAAACTAGAACAAAAAACCATCAATCACCTACACACCAGAAGAAGAATAAGTAGGGAATTTAGACTAAATGATAACATTGGAGATTTAAACATGGGAGACATTATACTAGACCTAGGATTTGAAGTGAATGTGCTACCCAAGAAGACCTGACAATGCATGGGAGAGCCAACACTGGGATACTCAAATGTCCAATTAAAACTAGAAGACCAACATAGTGTCCTTCTAATAGGTAGACTGAAAGGGGTGATAGTAGATATTGATGGAGTGCACACTAAAGAAAACTTTGAAGTCATTGAAATAGTGGACGCCACAACACCTTACCCGACATTGCTTGGTCTGGATTGGGAATTTGACAACAAGACCATAATCAATTTGAAAACCAGGAAAATGCCATTTGAATCTGGAGAATACAGGGTCATAGCACCACTAGATCCATCGGAAGGGGAGAGTTTCATAGAACCCACTTGCTTGGACTTAGAGGAAATCGACCAGTTGTACAGAACAACTGCGTGTGATCAGGATTACGTAAACCCAAATGCAGATGGGGTACTCAGTTGGTGGAGCATTACTTCATGCACAACAGACTCAGACACTGGGTTAGAAAACAGGCAGCAGAGACTACATGAAATATCCATGTGAAGATGTGCAAGAATAGACCACGCAGTAAGATGGGTAGGCACAAAAATCAGAGAACCACCCCGTTTCCACGACCTAAATGATTTGGAAACATTCTTGACACAATACGAAGATGAAGTATTAGAAAACCAACGACTCTTATCACTTGAATTAACACTCAAGGCTACACCCTCAAGATGGTGGGGTGCGCATAAAGAGACCATTACAGAATGGTATGAATGTAAACGAATACTGTGCATATGTTTTGATGCAGAACATAAATACAAAAAACAATAGAAATACCAAGGACAAGAAGAAGCAACAAAACACTTGGTGAAGTGCCAAACATTTTGGAAAATGACACCACCAGAGGAATGGCCTCATCACTTCATACATAGTTTAGAGGGCATACCAACGAACTCGTACACAAACCAGTAATTTCACAAAGGAACTACAACATGGAGGACATTACAACAGAACTTCACAATCACTTTCTCATTTGAGTATGAGAACTGTTGGACAACACATGTATTCCAACAGAGGACGAACACCTTCAGTAACCACTCACATAACTATATCAAAGATCAACACATCGATGTTTTCACATGGTAAAACCCCTACAGGGAAGCATCCACAACCCCAACCAACACGACCACTTGGAGTAGTTTATTAATGCAAAGAAAAAGATTATAGAGAGATTTTTTAAGAGATTTTCTCACAATCGATCATCGACAAATGAACCTCCATGCTATTTAAATAGATGTCATGGACCAATCAGGTGTTAAGCCACAGATCAATGGCTGTTAAGATCGAGGAGAGTATGAACCATCAGATCACTCTATGTTGGGAACATAGCTTGACCATTGGATTTCCTAACTACAAATGCATACTAAATAAACACACTAGAAAACACACTTTTACCTAATGACACAATAGACCAAGTAGATCTTACTAACTCCCAAGTGTCTAAATATCCTAACATCCCCCCTTAAGAACAACTTGGGATAGGATTGAAGAATTTACAATAGTGACACAATAGGAGAAGGAAGGAGGCATTTGAGCCTATCCCCCCTTAATGACAACTTCCTGAACTCCTAACATAGGTCGAAGTTTGGAAAAATTCGCTTCTGTAAGAGACTTTATGAAAATGTCTACAACTTGATCTTCTGTAGGGAAAAAGAGAACTTCAATAACTTGATCTTGAATGAGCTTTCTGATGAAGTGCATGTGTATCTCGATGTGTTTGCTACGTTGATGTTGAACTAGGTCTTTGGGAAGCTTGATGGCACTCTTATTGTCACACCAAAGGCTGGTCGAATGCTGGTGCTGGAATCCAAATTTTGAAAGGATCTGTCAAAGCCATAGGGCTTCCTGACTTGCATTTACCGCTACTCGGTACTCTTCTTCTGCTGAAGAAAGTGCAATAGCCTGTTGTTTCTTACAGGCCCAAGTGTCAGGTCTTAAACCAAGGCTGAAAACATAACCTGCAGTAGACTTCCAATCATTAGGGTTTCCGACCCAATCTGAATTAGTGAAACCAACCAATAAAGGAGTCCCCCCTGAACTGTAATGTATCCTGAACTGAACTATACCACGAACATAGCGAAGTATCCTTTTAGCTTCTTTCCAATGGATTTCTTGGGGTTTTTGCATATATTGGGCAACAAGACCAACAACAAAGGAAATATCAAGATGGGTATGATTCAAGTATAAGAGGCTACCAACTAACTAACGATATAGGGTGGCATCAACTTCAAGAGAATTACAGGTGGCATAAAGCTTGACTCTAGACTGGAAGGGAGAAGGGATTGGTTTACAATCGTCCATGTGAAAGGGACAAAGAAGGTCACAATCATACTTAGACTGGGAAAGAAAATTCCTTCATTGGTTTGCAAAACTTGGAGGCCAAGGAAATAGTGCAAAAAGCCTAAGTTTGTCATTTCAATTTTCTTCTTAAGGCTGGTTTTCACATGGTTTAAAAGTTTTGAGTCACTACCAGTAAGGATAAGGTCATCAACATAAAGGATAAGGATTATGAGATGGCTTCCTACTTTCTTGGTATAGACATTAGGATCATAATGACATCTAGAGAATCCAATGGAAATAAGAAAGCTATCCATTTTGGCATACCAAGCTTGGGGAGCTTGCTTGAGACCATAAAGAGATTTCTTGAGGTGACAAACAAGGCTAGAGTCATTCTGGACATAGCTAGGAGGTTGTTCCATGTAGATTTCTTCTTGCAAATCTCCATGCAAGAAGGCAGATTTAACATCCATCTGATGGACCTCCCATTTATGTGAGGCAGCAAGGGCAAGAACAAGGCAGATGGAATTCATTTTTTCTACAGGGGAAAAGTTTTCATTATAGTCAATTCCTTCAACTTGGGAAAATCCTTTGGCAACTAGCCGAGCCTTGTGTCTTTCAACACTTCCATATGATGCATACTTAGTTCTGTAGACCCATTTGCATCTAACAAGTTTTCTTCCTTTTGAAAGAGGTACAAGATCCCAAGTATCGTTTGGCATTAAAGAACGATACTCTTCATTTATTGTTGTATCCCAATTTGGATGACATGAAGCTTTTGCAAATGTCTCTGGATCACGAGTTTCTGAAACTTGATCCAAAAGAGAAGAGGCTCGCTAGAATTGTGAACATGTCCGACGCTGATATGAAGGATCACCAACAAGATCACCAGTTTCTTCTCGTGTTGAACGGACCCATCTAGGAAGTGGTGGGGCTGGTGCTGGTTTAGGTTCAAAGGACTCATCTGGAGGAGGGTGAGCAGGCGGAGGTGGATTTTCATCCTCACTATCAT
>ML782627.1:386028-406853 GCA_009831015.1 Picea engelmannii | reverse complement strand
GGGGAATCTCAAGCAGTGTTCAAGTCCGTCACTAGGGCAAAGCAGTGTTTCAGAAGCTCAAGGATGAATTTTATGCCGAATACCTCACTCCAAAGCTCGAAAATTAGACGTTGAAGTGTGGACAAGGGAACAAAGATGCACTGAGAGTCCTCCACATTATTTGCGCTTGAATTATCAGTGGAGGGTGATTCCAATAGATGTGTCGTTGGGGGTCCAGAGGATTGAGCATCATGATTGTGACTGGAAGGACTATGAGAGGAACTTGGAGGTGGGATCTCAGAGGAAGTCCAACTAGGAAAATATTTCATGGAAAAACCATAGAGCACCCACACGTATCAAACCATTCAATTTTACAACCCCAACCAGTCGAGGTGTGTCTGTTATCCTATTGGTGAGCCTTATTCAAACTAAGTGAAGGAGACCTGGAGTGCTTCCCCCAAGTTTTCTAATTGTCACTACCCACGACTGAGGAAAATGAATGACCGACTGGAATGTATGCACCCCAACCTAACTTAGAATGACCTCGTTGCCTCGATATATTGAACATAAGATTGATGGAATTCTAGATAATAAATTCCCAGACCCATTATTTTCCCCTTCCGTGATGACGCACTCGATAAAAACCATAAGCAAAATGATGTTTCCCCTCAATTGTGGGTTTCCTGAATTTACCTCTCCTTTCTTGCGTCATGGACGTTAATGGTACATTAATTTCCTGGTACAAGAAGTTATGAATTCTAGCCTCCACTGTGCAGATCTGCAAGATTCTCTTGGAGCGAGATCTTGCTAAGTACGAAATTACTTGAGTGGTTTGATGCAACATCCTCCTGAAACTTCCACCCACATTTCTAGCTTAAGAATCGGTGAGCCAAGTGGCAAGTGTACTAAATTCCTTGTGGTTTTTCATGTGTGCTATGTGTCGGATGGCACCCCATCCGGGGGTTGTTAAATTTCTTTTGTAAAATTCCATGCAAGTTTAAATTATAAAATAAATTCATAGTAAAAGTGATTCTTAGTGGGTCACTTACATTATAAAAATAACTTATTTGTAAAAGTGAATTTATAAGACAAAGTTAGAAAAAATGGATTTTCTTTTTACTTTTTACAACTCAACAACCTCATTGTGCACCATCACCACATGGGCCAACCTCCACCAACCATGTAACACTTTGATTACTTTTTATGCCTTTCTTCAAGTGGACTTAACTTTATCATTTGGAGTCTTTGAATGCCTTTTTTTTAAAACTACCTATTTTTTCAAGTTCTTTCCCTATGAATAGTCAATTTCTGTTTTTGAAGCCATCTTACATGCATATTGTAACATGGCTAGTCCAAGTGATCTGTTACTTACTAGTTCAAATAAGTTCTCATGGAAATCTCAAATGGAGGATTTACTACATAGGGGACTTTATCAAGTTACCTTGGGAATATAAATTTCCTCTCTTCAAACATTCAAGAGAGCCAAATGGGACAATAAAAATGACAAAGTTCTTGGATTAATCAAAATATCCATCTCCAATGATTTATAGTTTCACCTTCAAGGAATTGAGACCCCAAATGCATTGTGGAAAAAGTTTTAAATCATATTTGGTAAACATCACAATGATATTCAATCCCTCTAACTTAAAAAACAATTAATTGCTTTAAATCTCACAGACTACTATTGTATTGAATATTTTCTATATAAGTTTAAAACTCTTAGACTTTTACTTGAAGAATTTAAGATAAATAAGGAAGATGATCAATACGTGCAATTCTTGATAAGTTTGGTAATTTATGTTTTGTTTTTGTATCTACTTTTTGATTCACCAAAGAAACACTTATAAGTTAAGAGGGTGCTTATGAAACACCCTCCTTTGAGGAATTTTGTGATTCATTGATTATAGAACAAGATAAAAATTGTCGCCTTGGATTGATCAACATTGTAGGTACAAATAACAAAGCCTTAGTATCATAATATAAGCAATGCCCCAAGTATCCAAAGGAGCAACATCCTTGGCAACAACAAATAAAACAAGGATCCAAAACCCTCTGAACCAACTCCTACTCCCAATGGTGCTAAAGGAACTAAATCAAAAGGAAAGAAGACTAAGGGACATTGTAATTTTTGTGGGAAGGATGGTCATTTAAAGTTTAAATGTTTCAATAAGATGGAAACCTTGGAAGAAACAATGAAGAAGAAAAACATCAATCTTGATCCTCTTGCTTGTAACTCTTCTTCTCATGGACATGCACTTTTTTCTTTTGGTTTTTCTTTCAATGCAACATATGCTTCTTTTGGTAATGAGTGGCTTGTGGATTCTAGAGAATCTTATCATATGGCTAAGAGTAAATCAATATTTTCCTCTTTTAATGAATGTAACACTAAAAAAATATTAGTTGGTGATGATAGATCTCTTAGTGTTGTAGGTGTATATTTTAACCTTGTACAATTAATTAATGCAAACATATTCTTAATAAAACACAAAAGATATAATGATACACACACAAACACACACATTACACATATATTTTTACCTTGGAAACCAAAACTGGGAAAACCAACAACTTATTTAGAGCCACACCTCTAATCTTCTATTCATCATATTCATTGTTTACAATACAATATACATATAGGACCCCGCGGAATACAAAGCCATAATCTATTGACCTAGATTAGTCAACAACCCTAATTCCTTAACCGAAATTAGAAAACCATCGACAAAAACCATCTACTAAAAAACAACAAAAAATGGATGCAAAAAACCTCACAAAACGAACCAATTTATTTTTTCTTGAGGGCCCTCTCCCTTGAACCCCCACAAACCCTCTGGCTGGGGGGTGTTAAGAACTCCCTAGATCCCTTTTGCTCCCATATCATTGTACAATACATGGGTTCGATTTTGCAAAGAATATACCACATACCCAACATTCTCCCACTTGTTGTTTTCTTTGCATACATAGGGTTACATGATTACATAGTCAACAATCTAGGGTAGAAATGCCCATAGATCCTCTACCCCAAGAGAAATTATCAGTGCTCACAGATTTTTTTAATGAATCTACAACATTCTCCAAAGTGTCTACTTCATCAAGAACATCTTCTTGTCTTCAACCATGTCTCTCACAAAGTGATATTGAACATCAATATGCTTTGTCTTTGAATCATTGTTGTTTATGTGTTATATATTGGCATGAGGTTGCACCAGGGGGGAAAATCCCCCTGCGGGAGGGAAACACCCCCGATAAATTTTTTTGTGTCGGGAAATGTGTCACATTTTTTGCCTCGTTTTTTTTGTTGCCTCGATTTCTGTGTCCATTGTTGGGCAATTTTTGACACATGTTTTTTGCTGATGGTTTTCTATTTCCAGTTAAGGAATTAGGGTTGTTGAATAATCCAGGTCATTGGGTTAGGGTTTGGGATGCTACTGGATCCTATATGTATATTGTATTGTAAACAATGTATCACTGTGAATGAATATAGAATATGCTGGTTTTCCTGGTTTTGATTTTCCAGGGGAAAAATATTTGTGTAATGTTTGTATTTGCCATTGTATCTTTTCTCTTCTTGTACTGAAAATTTGTTTGCAATAAATATTGTACAAGGTTAAAATCTACATTTGGTATCAGAGCTTTGTTGGCTTCAAGGGGAAACCTTTGTGGTCTAGGGTTTGGCTCAAGACTGTGATAAGCCTTGTTACAGTGGGAGATCTATGGTATTGATTTTTTAGGTGAAAAGAAATGGCGAGCAATTCGAAAATGGATATAGAGAAGTTTAATGGGAAAAATGTTGAGCATTGGAAGCTCAAGATGGAAGATCTATTGGTGGACAAATATCAATGGGTCATGGTAGAACCAGATAGTACACCTACAAGAACTTCAGAAGATAACTGGAAAAAGTTGGATCAGAAGACGAAGAGCACAATCCAACTGTGTCTCTCAGATTCAATATTAATGAATGTTTTAGAGGAAGCTACAACCAAGGATTTGTGGGATGAATTGGGGAAGTTGTATCAATATAAGTCCCTAGTAAATAAAATATTCTTGAGAAAGAAGATGCATAACCTAAGGATGAGAGATGGAGACTTGGTGGCAGATCATTTGAACATGTTCAATACTGTGGTAAGTCAGTTAATATTTGAGATTAAAATTTCAAATGAATATAAGTGTATCAGTTTACTGTGTTCTTTACCAGACTTGTGGGATAGTCTGGTTGTGGCCATAGGTAGTAATACAACTTCCTTGAAGTTTGATGAAGTGGTCTCATCCTTGTTGTCAAAGGAGATGAGACAAAAGAATATGTAAGGACAGAGCACAACCACATTATTTGCAAGAGGATGCTCCCATGAAAGAAAAATATCTAAGTTCTCAAGTGGGAGATCTAATTCTAAGGATATATATAAATCTCCCGAAAATTTTGTAAAGGTATGTTGGAGATGTGGAAAATAAAGGAACTATAAGCAGCAATGTAGATCCAAAGTTGATTAAAAGAAGGGATCCAAAGAATCTCCTTCTACAGAAGAAAATACCTCCAAGGAAGAAGGAGGGGATGTGTAATTGCATTCTTCAAGCACACATGCATATCATGAGGCATGGTTGGTTCAATCAGGTTCATCCTTTCATATGAATCCCCACAGGGAGTGGTTCTGTGAATATGAAAGGTATGATGGAGGTAATTCTTTCCTAGGTGATGACTCGACAACCATAATCATAGGTTGAGGAAAAGTCAAGTTGAGGCTCATAGATGGAAGGATTAGAACACTACCTAGTGTTTTTCACATCCCAGGGTTGGCCAAAATTTTTATTTCTGTAAGAAAAATGGATGATGTAGGGGTAAAAAAAATATTTGGAAAGGAAACCTACAGGATGGTTTGAGGAGAAATGGTATTGTTGAAGGGAGTTCGGTTTGGTACTCTATATAAGCTACAAGGAAGCACTATTATTGATGGGTGTAATAGTTCCATTGTTCCTGATATTGGAGTTGAAGAAGAAGTAACTCCTATAGTCTCTAGAGAAAAGGTTATGTTGTGGCATCAAAGACTGGGGCATATCAGAGAGAAGGGTCTTCGACTACAACATGATAAAGTTATGGTTGGAGGTATGTCTAATTTCTCTCTGGATTTTGATTTTTGTGAAAATTGTGTATATGGGAAGAAAAATTGGGTAAGATTCCCCTCTGGTGCAACAAGGGAAGAAGGAATTTTATAACTAGTTCACAATGATGTTTTTGGACCTGTGTCGGTCCCATCATTAGGAAAAAATGTGTACTATGTCTCATTTATAGATGAATTCTCGAGTAATACTTGGAAATATTTACTTATGAATAAATATGAAGTCTTTGATAGGTTTAAAGAGTTTAAGTCTCTTGTTGAGAATCAAACATAGAAAATAATTAAGTTGTCGAGGACAGATAATGACTGAGAGTTCTATGGGAATGAATTTGAGAACTCTGTAAGAAGTGTGATATAGAAAGGTAGAATAATGTTCCATATACACCTCAACATAACGGAGTTGTAGAAAGAATGAACACGATGCTGATGGAAAAAGAAATATGCATGCTCAGTGGTGCTGGGTTGGTGAAATAATTCTAGGCATTGGCAGTGGGTACTGCATGTTACCTAGTCAACAGATCACCCTCATCAATGTTGGATGACAAGACTCCACAAGAGGTATGTACTGGTAAGAAACCTTCTCTTACACATCTCAAGGTATTTGGCTGTGATGCATATGTTCATGTTCCAAAGGAAAACAAGAGTAAGCTAGATAAGAAGGTTGAAAAGTGTATCTTTATTGGATATAAAGATGGTCTCAAAGGTTATAAGATTTGGAACCCATAAACTTAAGGTAGTTTATAGTCAAGATGTGGTATTTAGAGAAATGAAATATGTTATTCAACAAGAAGTCCTACCAAGTAAGGAAGAACTAGAGAAAATAGAGTTTGATTTAAAGGATGATTAATCTGACTCTACAGAAGAACAAGAATAATAATAAGAAGATCCTCATACTCTAGTATTGAGGAGATTGGTTCAAGAAAGAAGACTACCAGAAAGGTATACTTCATCTTATTTCTGTTCAAATTTTTCTTTGTCTATTACTGATGATGATCCTAGAAATGTCAGGGAGGAAGTGGATTCAGAGGATGGAAATATTTGGAAAAATTCCATGGATGAAGAAATGGTAGCCTTGGATAAGAATGAGGCTTGGGATCTAGTGTATTTTCTGACTGGAAGAAAGGCCATTGGCATCAAATGGGTATTTAAAAAGAAGATGAATGCAAAAGGAAAATTGGAGAAATACAAAGATTGATTAGTAGAAAAGGGTTATTCCCGAGTTGAGGGAATTGATTTTGGTGAGATTTTTTCTCATGTTTCCAAGTTAAAATCTATAATATTTCTGTTATCTGTTGGTGTTGCATTTGATTTTGAAGTAGAACAAATGGATGTGAAGAAAACATTCCTACATGGGGATCTGGAAGAAGAAATCTATATGAAGCAGCGTGAAGGATTTGATGTGAAGTGAAAGAAGGAGATGGTATGCAAGATGAAAAATTCCTTATATAGTTTAAAACAATCACCAATGATGTGGTATCAAAAATTTGATACTTATATGTTGGGACTTGGTTTCAAAAGAAGCAAAGAGGATCATTGTGTGTATTTTAAATTAATTGGTGGTCATTTGATTTATTTGGTCTTGTATCTAGATGACATGTTGTTGATAGGAAACAACAAGGAGATTATCCAAGATGTTAATGTAGATTTTAGCCTTGTACAATATTTACTGCAAATAGTTTTTCAGTAAAATAATAGAAAAGATACAATGGAAAATACAAACATTACACAGAGTTTTTTCCCCTGGAAACCCAAAACTGGGAAAACCCGCATATTCTATATTCATTCATAGTGTTACATTGTTACAATACAATATACATATAGGAGCCATCGACATCCAAAAACCTAACCCAATGACATGGATTAGTCAACAACCCTAATTCCTTAACTGAAAATAGAAAACCATCGGTAAAAAACAATGTGCCGAAAAACCACCTAAATATGTGACACATTTCCCAAGGTAGACAATAACACATAACACATACCCAACATTCTCCCACTTGTTGTTTTCTTTGCATATAGTGGGTTACAGGGTTACATAGTCAACAATCAAGGGAAGCAATGCCCATGGATCCTATACACCAAGAGAACTTCTCAGTGCTCAAAGATTTTGTTAATGAATCTGCAACATTCTTCAAAGTGTCCACCTTCATCAACAATACTTTCTTTTCTTCAACCATGTCGCTCACAAAGTGATATTGAATATCAATATTCTTTGTATTTGAATGATAAGCTGGGTTCTTTGCTAGAAAAAATGCACTTTGACTGTCATAATCTATCCTTACATCTTGTTGTACCAACCCAATACATGAACCCAATATTTGTAACCATACTACTTCCTTACTTGCATGAGTGGATGACATGAATTTTAAATTTTGTAGTTGAAAGTGCCACTACAATTTGTCTTTTGCTCATCCAACTTATTTCTCCTCTAAACAGGTTAAACAAATATCCACTTGTAGATCTCCTATGATCCATATCTCCATCCTAGTCTGCATCCACAAAGCCATGTATATCCACCACTCTGTCCAATCCCGATATTCCTTGGTAGCACAATCCATAGCTAGCAGTGCCACGCAAATACCTGAAAACCCATTTTACTACTATACAATGCTCCTTCCCTGGTTTTGACATATACCTGCTCAAAACCCCCACTGCATGTGCAATGTCTGGTCCAATACAGACCATTGCATACATGAAACTGCCAACTGCACTCGCATATGGATCACGAGACATGTCCTCCTCCTCTTCATGTGTCTTGGGACACTGATCCACAGATAAATTTACACTAACATGAATAGGGACCTTGATCGATTTACATTCATGTAGTTTAAACCTATGCAATATTATCTCGACATATTTTCTCTGATTTAACCAGAGTTTCCTCTTTTTCCGATCTCTTTTAGTTTCCATGCCCAAAATGAAATTTGAAGCACCGATATCCTTCATGTTAAATTTAGAGGACAACTGAGTTTTCACATCCTGGATAATCTCCTTGTTATTTCCTATCAACAACATGTCATCCACATACAATATCAAATAAATCAAATGATCACCAATTAATTTAAAACACACACAGTGATCCTCTTTGTTTCTTGTGAAGCCAAGTCCCAACATATAAGTATCAAATTTTTTATACCACATCCTTGGTGATTGTTTTAAACCATACAAGGACTTTTTCATCTTGCATACCAACTCCTTCTTTCCCTTCACAACATAACCATTTTGTTGCTTCATATAGATTTCTTTTTCTAGATCTCCATGTAGGAATGTTGTCTTCACACCCACATGTTCTACTTCAAAATCAAATGCAACAACAACAGATAACATAAATCTTTTAGAGGTTAACTTAGCAACATGAGAAAAAAACTCACCAAAATCAATTCCCTCAACCTGGGAATAACCCTTTGCTACTAACCATGCTTTGTATTTCTCCACTTTTCCTTCTGCATTCAACTTCCTTTTAAATACCCATTTTATGCCAATGGGATTTCTTCCAGTCGACAAATACACTAGATCCCAATCCTCATTCTTATCCAAGGATTCCATTTCTTCGTCCATGGCCTTTTTCCAGAGATTTCCATCCTCAGAATCCACTGCCTCCTTGATAGTTCTAGGATCATCATCAATAATAGACAAAGTAAAATTTGAACATAAATCATATGGAGTATACCTTTCCGGTAGGCTTCTTTCTCGAACTGATCTCCTCAATAATGGAGTATGAGGATCTTCTTCTTCTTTTTCTTGTTCTTCTGTAGAGTATGATTCATCATCCTTTAAATCAAACTCTATTTTCTCCGGTTCTTCCTTACTTGGTAGGACTTCTTGTTTAACAACATCCTTCATTTCTCTAAATACCACATCTCAGCTATACACTACCTTCTTAGTTTCTAGGTTCCAGATCTTATAACCTTTGAGACCATCTCTATATCCAATAAATATACACTTTTCAGCCTTCTTATCTATCTTACTCTTGTTTTCCTTTGGAACATGAAAATATGCATCAAAAACAAATACCTTGAGATGTGTGAGAGAATTTTCCTTACCAATCCATACCTCTTATGGATTCTTGTCATCCAACGTTGATGGGGGTGATATGCTGACCAGGAAACATGCAGTACCCACTGCCTCTTCCCAGAATTCTTGCCCTAACCTGACACCACTTAGCATTCATCTTTCTTTCTCCATCAACGTCCTGTTCATCCTTTCTACAACTCAATTTTGTTGAGGTGTATATGGATTAGTCTTCTACCTTGCTATACCACACTTCTTACAGAATTATTCAAATTCATTCCCACATAACTCTTCACCATTATCTATCCTCAACACCTTAATTCTTTTATTTGTATGATTCTCAATAAGATCCTTAAACTCTTTAAACCTGTCAAAGACTTCATATTTTTTTCTAAGGAAATATATCCAAGTATTCCTCAAGAAGTCATCTATAAATGAGACATAGTACACAAATTTTCCCAATGATGGGACTGACACAGGTCCAAAAACATCACTATGAAATAGTTGTAAAATTCCTTCTTCCCTCATTGCACCAGAGGGGAATCTTAACCGATTCTTCTTCCCATACAGAAAATGTTCATAGAAATCAAAATTCAGAGAGCAGTTAGATATACCTTCAACCATACCTTTACAATGTAGTAGTCGAAGACCCTTATCTCTAATATGGCCTAGTCTTTGATGCCACAACATAACCTTTTATCGAGAGACTGTAGGAGTTCTTTCTTATTCAACTCCAATATAAAGAACAATGGAACTATTACACCCATCACTAATAGTGCTTCCGTGCATCTTATACAAATGTTCCAAACTGAACTCCCTTCAACAACACCATTGCGCCTCGAACCATCCTGGAGTTTTCCTTTTCAAATATTGTTTTTACCCCTGCATCATCCATTTTTATTACATAAATCAAATTTATGGCCAAACCTAGGATGTGCAGAACACCAGGAAGTGTTCTAATCCTTCCCTCTATGAGCCTCAACTTGACTTTTCCTTGTCCTATGATTCTGGTTGTCGAATCATCACCTAAGAAAACATTACCTCCATCATACCTTTCATATTCGCAGAACCACTCCTTGTGGAGAGTCATAGGAAAGGATGCACCAGAGCCAACCAACCATGCCTCATGATCTACATGTGTGCTCGATGAAGACAAATACACATCCCCTCCTTTCTTGGAGGTATTTTCTTTTGTAGAAGGAGATTCTTCAGATCCCTTCTTTTTCTCAACTTTGAATCTACATTGCTTCTTATATTGCCCTTCTTTTCCACATCTCCAACATACCTTTACAAAATTTCTGGGAGATTTAGATATACCCTTAGAATTATATCTCCCACTTGAGAACTTAGATCTATTTGTTTCCTGGAAACGTCCTCTTGTAAATAATGCGTCTATGCTCTTTCCTTCCATATTCTTCCGTCTCATATCCTCCGAAAACAAGGATGAGAACACTTCATCAAACTTCAAGGAAGTTGTATTACTACCTATGGCCACAACTAGACTATCCCACGAGTTTGGTAAAGAACATAATAAACTGATACATTTATCTTCATCTGAAATTTTAATCTCAACAGATACTAACTGACTTACCATAGTATTGAAGGCGTTCAAATTCCCTGCCAACGAGTCTCCATATATCATCCTTGGGTTATACAACTTCTTTCTCAGGAATAGGTTATAAAAATTCCCCAACTTATCCCATAGATCCTTGGTTGTAGCTTCCTCTGAGACATTCAATAATACTCAATCTGAGAGACATAGTCAGATTGGGCTCTTTGCCTTCCAATCCAACTTTTTCCAGTCATTTGTTGAAGTTCCTATAGGTGCAATACCTTGATCTACCACTATCCATTGATCTCCATCCACCAATAGATCTTCCATATTGATATTCAACATCTCAAAAATTTTCCCATTAAACTTTTCTATCTCCATCTTTGAATTGCTTGCCATTTCTTTTCACCTGAAAAATCAATACCACAGATGTCCCACTGTAGCAAGGCTTATCACAGTCCTGATCCAAACCCTTTACCACAAAGGAATCCCCCTGAAGCCAACAAAGCTCTGACACCAAATGTGGATTTTAACCTTGTACAATATTTACTGCAAACATATTTTCAGTAAAAGAACGAAAAAGATACAATGACAAATACAAACATTACACAGAGATTTTTCCCCTGGAAACCCAAAACCAAGAAAACCAACATATTCTATATTCATTCATAGTGTTACATTGTTTACAATACAATATACACATAGGAGCAAACAACATATAAAACCCTAACCCAATGACCTGGATTAGTCAACAACCCTAATTCCTTAATTGGAAATAGCAAAAAACCATGTGATGAAAAACCACCTAAATATGTGACACTACTACTTGTGAAAAGAATATAACACATACCCAACAATGAAAACTCAATTGTCCTCTAAATTTGACATGAAGGATCTCTGTTGGCCCTTGACCAAGTTTTGGGAGATCCTTGGTCAAGTTTGACCTATTTTGGGACTTTGACAGCCTGTCAAAGACGAAGCGCAATACAAAGCAGAGATCATAGGATCTTGAACCCTTTTTGGGTCCTTTTTGGGATTTGGGAATATGTAATGGGAATGGGATGTCAGCCCATGGGTTTACCCATATTTAGGCCTATTTTGTAAATTATAAATAGATGTCTAGGAAATTTAAAAGGGGGGAAGAGGCATCTATGTGATGTAAGGTCGATAAGCTAAGTGCTAAGTGAAATTTCTCTGTGCATATTGTGAGACACTATAGAGCTAAGTGCAAGTGGTCGTAATAGACTGTGAAAGGCTTTGTGCTAGACCTAGCTCGGGGAAGGAGGATCTGACGAGGTGCGTGCATATCTCCTATCATATGCAGAGTAGGGTTTTGTGGCTATGTGCATGCAGATGAATGATTGAGGCTAATAAAGAAGAAGAGTTGGTGGACGTAGCCCCAGGGTGGGGGTGAACCACATAAATACTGTGTTATTCTTATCTGTGCAATGTTCTGATGTATTTATGTGTTATTTGCTAAGTGCTTTATATAGATAGATAGATAGATCTGTTTATGCTTTGTACTTATGATGAATCTAGATGTTAGATCTGATATAAGTGAATATGCTTAGTTCTTGAATCTACTAGATCTGATCCATTTCTTTATGCTAAGTGCTTAAATACATTAGATCAGGGTGAATGCTGCTATGCTTTGTTTTCTCTGCGGAGTAGATATTGGTTAACTAATAATGAACTAACGGTGCTAAGTGATCTATTAAGTATTATAATCACAAATCTATGTCCCAGCTAAGGTTGTAGACACTCGAGTCCTGCAACCACCCCTGCTTCTAGCTAGGGTGAGAATTCATCTGCTTCGCAGGTGTTTTCGAAAGGGTCAGTAGTTAGGGTTTTTTTGGTGTGCTGTTGTAGCATTGAACCCTGGGTCTTCCCCTGTGCCAACAAATGGTTCTGTTGCCGGGACTTGAAACTGTGATTGCTGGGAACTGAGGAAGAAGAAGCTTTGTGCAAAGATCTAACTTGAAAATGTGAAATATCTGTGTGTAGATATGCTACTCTAGTGTGTAGTACTCTACTTAGTTTGACAAGCTATGTGCCAAGGAAAAGAAGTCTGATTTGAAGAAAAGAGGTAAGATCTGAAAGCTTTATGCTCTGAGAAAAGTAAAAGTGAGACTGTTTGATTAAAAGAGGTAAGATCTGAAAGCTTTGTGCTCTAAGAAAAGTAAAAGTGAGACTGTTTGATTAAAAGAGGTAAGATATACAAGCTGTATGCTCAGATAAAGGTAAGAATATTGAAAAGTTCTATATCTGAAAGCTTTTTTCTTTGTAGAAGTAATATAAGTGGAAATTTTTGTTTCAACAATATGGATCTAGGTATGTTTGATAGATTCTATCCTAACTTGAAAACTAGGGTATTAATAGATGAAAGAAGATTTGATATGCATAGGTCTGATAAGAATAGTGAAAAATATGTTATACCTATACATAGAAAGAATGTTTGGACTAATAAGTGTATTCAGGACCCTAGAAAGAAATGCTTGCAAGTTAGCTACCATGATCCTAGTGCGCAGCACATGAAAGGCTGGGGATCATTTAAAAGAAAGAGATGATTAACCCTCTGTTACAGTTGTAGAAAACCGGGACATCTTGTTAAGGAATGCCCTGGGAGAAGACCTAGTTGTCTTTGTTGCAAAGCTATGGACCATGAAGTATTGGATTTCCCTAGAATGATTGCTAATCTTGAAGAAATAAACATGAGACAAGAAAAACCTAAGGCAGATCTAGAAACTAAGATTATGACAGAATCCCATAAAGAATCAGAGAAATCATTGCTACAGATGAAAGAGACCCTAAATGACCACCGACATGTCAGATTATCAAAGATCTTCAAAGAAAAGGAATACCTTGAAGAGAGAATAGGAGACTTTGACATTGATTGTGTTCTAGATGAGGAAACACAGGTGAATATCATGACAGAGAGAACTTGGGAAGCTATAGGGAGGCTTTCTATGATTCCTTCCTTAGGAGGAATAAGACTATTCAAAGGAAAGATGATAAACCTATGTGGAAATCTCACCCGGATACCTATGAATGCCAATGGAACTTTGACAGAGGAAGATTTTGAGATTACTAGATTTATTGAGAAAAGTTCCCCATTTACCATGCTATTAGGAAAACCTTGGATTGAAAGAGATCAAGCCAGAAGGTAAGAAGAAGAAGAAGCTTTAGAGCAGAAGAAGAAATATTTAACATAATTCATGACTAGAAGGATCGCACACTTGATTAAAGAAAATAAAAATAGATCGAAGCTATTTAACACCAGAGACCTGGATGTCGAAGTTGAAAGAACACTAGAAGACCCACAGAATATTGAAGTACCTATTCTAGATAAATAAGAAGGATCACCCTCGAATCTTAGGAAAGAATCTCAACAATGCGAAGTAACTATACCAAAAGAAGATACAAATAGGGATGGAAAAAGGCATGCTGAGATGAATCTCACTGGGAAGAATGCTAGAAAGCTAAGTAAGAAGAGATATAAGATCGGAAAGTTGCAGAAGGTTCCAGAAGGAACCTCACAGAAGGAAAATTTTCACAATTTGAGATTCGCCGGGATATCAAAACAACGACACATGGCACTTCGCCATGACCAAGAAATATAGCCATTGGTGACATTATAACCATTAGACCAATGCGCCGAATGGGTAGAAATAAATTTATGGATAGACAACTCGCCATCCAACCATTGGGACCATGCCATAATAAACAAAAAAGAGTTAATGAAGGCTTCATACTCGTTGCAAGTGACCCATTTCCGAGTTACCTATTTATTCCGTCGTGCCATGCATCGAGAAAACTTTTGCCAATCGTAAATTTGAGCTCACAGACTTGTTGATTTTACACAGTGGTCATTGCGCTATTTCMTTCTATCCTATTGCAGTATCTAAGTTACCCTCCAAACTCGAGATTGTTAACCCTGAGTGTGTATGTTGGACGAGTTGAGCACTRYCGAGAAAGTTGTTGAAGAAGTTATGATCGACTGCATGATTGAAAGAGTCATGTCAATGTCTATAGGTGTACAAGCATCGTCAATGAGAGGACTRCCAACCTCTCTGTCTACTGCTCATGYAGCCATACCATCCCGACCATCAGATTAAAAGTGAACCAAGCACAGGGATGATCTAGCGAATTACAAATTGATCCAAAGTATATTACCCACCTATACTCCACCTCTGAGTGGTGTAGTAAATCAATGTAGTGTGCCCAGAGATTTCGAATACACCTTGGTTACGGTGTACCTCTCGAAGGCGATACACCCAGTTCAAGAAGACCAAGATAAGATTGCAGTGTTTAAGTTTAGTGACTTCAAACTTGGATATTGCAAAGTCTACAACATGMTTKCCCCACATAATTACCTGTCCAGAACTAAGGGGAAGAATTYGAAGATAATCCCCTAGTTGTGGACTATGAACCTTGCGCAGTCCACCCTGCTGAACSTYATGAAGATTCATCACTTCGGACAACACCAGTAGGTGAATACATGTGTCAAGCTACTACTGTATTGTTACCATGGMGGCTATTTGTGGCTAAACCAATGTATAACGATTGATCCGATGCTRATCAATCGGATCACAGGCTTGAGTATTCAAGGATCCAATCCACAAGATTTTTACCCCRAAAAATCCATGGATCACGCACTAGCACAAAATATCAAGGACACTTATGGCGATGTCAAGAAGGGCATGCGAGGCTACAAGGTAGCTTCTATCTAGAGTGGCATAGTGCGCCTTACCTATCAACTAATTGCAAGAAAGTTAGTACGAAAGAACCACCCTACCCAAGTCATCGATGTTGTAGTCGACCTCGCAGGGAAGTGCACGGAA
Organism: Picea engelmannii; assembly: GCA_009831015.1. Taxonomy (NCBI): domain Eukaryota; kingdom Viridiplantae; phylum Streptophyta; class Pinopsida; order Pinales; family Pinaceae; genus Picea; species Picea engelmannii. The sequence continues at coordinate 391,359 of ML782627.1, read as the reverse complement.
GGCCGTCAGGTGAACTGGGTGAAGTACCTGGGGAACCAGTTTGAACTCGACTACAAAGAAGCACATGATCAAGGATATGAATTTCATTTCAGCTGGTTCTTGATCATTATAGCTTTTATTTCCTAGGAGACGCCGGAAGGTACGACCTTGCTGGACATCGATCCTTTTGAACCACTGGATGTGAAGTTCAATACATTGTGGTACTCAAACGACATGAATAAACAATGACAGTCAAATGCTGTTTTCCATACCTACTACAATCAGCTAAAGATAGCCATACAGTTAGAGCCTCACATAAATCCGAACACTCTACACCAGTTCTAGCCTTTGATGAAGTTCAATGCAGATCGACATTTTATTTACATCACAACGCATGACGATGAACACAAGCAACAAATTCAATCCTACTACAAGCTGATAGAGGAGAACTTGGAGGAGATCACAAAAGAATGGTCGACGAACCTCCTTATTCCAATATACCCTGTGGAGATATCTGACATCGACAGCCTAGAAACTGTGCAGGATAGACCCGGACCTAGAAAAACAAAGAAGATTGAAGAGGTCCAAGAGATAGACAACTCATCCGTAAAAAATGCTTCCATATCACCAGATCAAGGAGGTGATGATGAAGAGTTGAATGACAATGAATTTGAACAGAAGCAAGGAGACGAGGTTGACCCCCTGAAGAAGAGGAGAGGTTCTCCTCCGAAACCTTCCTCCTGGAAGAAATCGAAGGCCACCATGACCAAGATGCAGTCTGTCTTCACCTTTGATGACTTCGACTTCTTCATAGCATCCCTGGAAGATGCTTCATTGGAAATAACAGAGAAATAAGAAGAAAATCAAGAAGAGATGTACCATCGAATTGAGGCTAAAATTTGAGGGGTACAACAGGCCCTATAGTGCAGTTGTGCAACCTCCATTGTGCCAGGAAAACCAGAATCGGAAGATGATCCAACTCAACTCCACCGCCTAGCCAATACAATCAAAACTCTCCTTCGACGAGCACATGAAGAAACAATGAAAGCCACCCAGGATTTGACACAAGTACAAGGAGTACTTGTAGAGTTCCGCAGAACAGGAAAAGCTTTCTCTCCAAGTGAAGTTTGATGAAGAAAAAGCACAACTACAACAAGACAAGGAACATTTTCTCGTGGAGCAACTCGAAGTAAAATAAGTGATCAATGGAGCAGTTCCCTCTATGAGAGTCATAGAAATCAAGGTATAAGACCGAGTTACACAACAGGTGAATCGGCTCGCAGAAGCCATTCAACAGCTACATCAATGCATAGCAGATTTGGAGCTATGCACTGTACCTGAGACCCCATAAGATGTAAGAGACCAAATAGAAGCAACTGCCTGGAGCACAATTGAAAGGATAAAGGCTCTTACCCTGGAATGCAAGTAAATTACCGATCAAAGTGCCCAGAACTATGAATAACTCACAAAGAACCCAAAATTGAAGGCACTGGAGTCACAACTCCAAGAGGCGAAGTATCAGGCTGAAAAGATACTTGCGCAACTAAATTCCATATCATTTGTGGAAAGAATGAAGTGCTCCCAAGAGAAACACACTGCACATCAACAAATCTATACTATCCAGAGCATAGTTATGGACGTAACTCAAAGGCTCCAACCCGTACAAGAAAATGCCTATCAATTGTTTACAGAGATAGAAGGCTAATGAGCAGAGCTAGAGCAGGTTGTCACTACAACTGAACAACGTCTAGAAGGACCTATCAACGATACAATCATCTAATAATTCACTGAACAGGAGGCTGTAGCACAACAACAAGTCGAAGCAGCTCGATCCAAGCTTGAGGCATTCGAAGAAGAAATAGTCATACTAGAGTGACTCGGAACGAGTCACAGGTGAGTGTTGGGGGCCTGTTGGCCCTTGACCAAGTTTTGGGAGATCCTTGGTTAAGTTTGACCTATTTTGGGACTTTGAAAGCTTGTCAAATATAGAGCGCAAGACGAAGTAGAGATCATGGGATCTCGACCCCTTTTTGGGTCCTTTTTGGGATTTGGGAATATGTAATGGGAATGGCATGTCAGCCCATGGGTTTACCCATGTTTAGGCCTATTTTTTAAAGTATAAATAGATGTCGAGGAAATGTAAAAGGGGGGAAGAGGAATCTATGTGATGTAAGGTCGATAAGCTAAGTGCTAAGTGAAAGTGTTATGTGCATATTGTGAGAGACTATAGAGCTAAGTGCAAGTGGTTGTAACAGACTGTGAAAGGCTTTGTGCTAGACCTAGCTCGAAGAAGGAGGATCTAGCGAGGTGCGTGCAGATATCCTATCCTATGCAGAGTAGGGTTTTTGTGGCTATGTGCATGTAGATGAATGATTGAGGCTAATAAAGAAGAAGAGTTGGTGGACATAGCCCCAGGGTGGGGGTGAACCACGTAAATATTGTGTTATTCTTCTCTGTGCGATGTTCTGATGTATTTATGTGTTATTTGCTAAGTGCTTGATATAGATAGATAGATAGATATATTTATGCTTTGTGCTTATGATGAATCTGGATGTTAGATCTGATATAAGTGAATATGCTTAGTGCTTGAATCTGCTAGATCTGATCCAATTCTTTATGATAAGTGCTTAAATACATTAGATCAGGGTGAATGCTGCGATGCTCTTTTTTCTCTGTGTAGTCGATATTGGTTAACTAATAACGAACTAACGGTGCTAAGTGCTCTATTAAGTATTGTAATCACATATCTGTGTCTTAGCTAAGGTTGCAGACACTTGAGTCCTGCAACCACCCCTGCCTCTACCTCAAGTGAGACTTCATCTTCTTCGTAGGTGTTGCCTAAAGGGCCGATAGTCAGGGTTTTGTTGGTGCGTCACTGTAGCGTTGAACCCTAGGTCTCCCCTTGTGCCAACAATCTTAGTGATTCAAATTTAATTTTGGGCATGGAAATTAAAAGAGATTGGAGAAAGAGGAAACTCTAGTTAAATCAGAGAAAATATGTTGAGACAATATTGCACATGTTTAATATGTAGGAATGTAAACCGGTCAAGGTTCCTATTCCTATTGGTGTAAATTTATCTGTGGATCAGTGTCCTAAGACATAGGAAGAGGAGGAGTACATGTGTTGTGTTACATATGAGTGTGCAGTTGGCAGTTTGATGTATGAAATGGTCTGTAATAGACCGGACATTGCACATGTAGTGGGAGTTTTGAGTAGGTATATGTCAAAACCAGGGAAGGAGAATTGGACAATAGTAAAAAGGGGTTTCATGTATTTGCGTGGCACTGCTAGCTATGGATTGTGATACCAAGGAATACCGGTATTGGATATACATGGTTTTGTGGATGCATACTAGGCTGGGGATCTAGATCGTAGGATATCTACAAGTGGGTATGTGTTTAACCTGTTTGGAGGAGAAATAAGTTGGATGAGCAAAAGGTAGGTTGTAGTGGCACTTTCAACTACATACGCTGAATACATGGAAACCACTCATGCATTTAAGGAAGAAGTATGGTTACAAATATTATGTTCAGGTATTGGGTTGGTACGACAAGCTGTAAGGATAAATTGTGACAGTCAAAGTGCAATTTTTCTGGTTGAGAACCCAACTTATCATTCAAAGACAAAGCATATTGATATTCAATATCACTTTGTGAAAGACATGGTTGAAGAAAATAAAGTGTTGTTGATGAAGGTGGACACTTTGAAGAATGTTGCAAATTCATTTACAAAATATGTGAGCGCCGAGAAGTTCTCTTGGTGTAGAGGATCCATTGGTAGTGTTGACTATGTAACCTTGTAACCCCTTGTATACAAAGAAAAAAACAAGTGGGAGAATGTTTTGTAAGTGTTATATTCTTTGCATGAAGTTGCGCTAGGCATGCAGGGGGGCGAAATCCCCCATGCGGGGGTTCGGGGGCAGTGCCCCTAAGAATTTGTTTCCTCGGGAAACTTGTGTTGGCACAGGGGCAGACCCAGGGTTCAATTCTTCAACATCGCACTAGGGTTGATTTTAAGACCCCCCCGTCCCCCCTTAAATTTATATGTATAATAAATGGGCGAATCCCCATGATACATAGAAAACTTTGAAGGCTATTTTATCAATAATGTAATATGCATATGTAATTTTTTGGAGAATCTTTTAGTCAATTATATAATCTTGTAAAATGTTGGCGAATATTTCACTGAATTATAAAATCTTATAAAATCATGGGGAATCTTTCACTAAATTATAAAATATTGTAAAATCGTGGAAAATATTTTACTAAAATATAAAACATCATGAAGTCTTGGAGATTTTTTTTGATAAAGTATAAAACCATATATAATAATAGTAAAATATATTCATTAAACTATAATATACTCATTTTACATGTTTGAAAAAGAAACATAGTTTTCCCCTCCTCCAAACAATGTTGCAAGCATCAAGAGTTGTGTTGTGCTTATAATTTCCACTGAGGGGTTCCCCAACTTCCATTAAGAAGATTTCTATGAGACACAAATTGACAGAGTTTGATCGAAGGGTTTGGTATATCCCACCAATGAGCTCTAAGATAGGTAATCTAGAAGCTTGAGAAGAATATTGAGAAATGTATCACCAAACCCATGACGTTGGTGACTCATTTTGCACAAAGATTCTCATAACCACCCATATGTACTATCCATCTTGTTGGGAACTCTTTCTCAATGCTTATAAGATAAAGTCCCTCAGATTCTTTGTGGGCCAATTTTGAAGGTTACACTATCTTTAACAAAATTAACTCTTGTTTGGGTTGCACTCAAAGAGATTGTGATGCTATTGACATTCTTAATATCCATAATTCGAGGTCAAGATCTTCATGCTAAAATGGATTATACTCAGTGGGTAAGATTGGAAGATACTTCTAAGTAACTATATCACCCAAGGTACCCCTTATGGAAAGAAGTATTTCACAACATTGAGATATTAGGATCTTCTCCTCATATCAACCAAAGATAAAACTGACCGTACCTTTGTATTCTATTGTACTTTTCTTAAGTTGGAAAGGTAGTAGTGTGTGTTGATATTTCTTTTAAGATCATTGTGAGAGTCCAAAAAGTTGAGTTAGATGTTTCTCATCTCTTCAAGCATCTTAATTATTGAGGTGCATCCCCCTATAACATTGAGTAGGATTCCTTTTGAACATTCTTTGAATCCCTTGGCATGTTTAGAACAACAAACTATAGGATTGAAGGCCAACACAACCACAAATTCAGTTGGGTTTCCAAGGAGCATTGAGAGCACCACCAGAACTAGCCTCAAATTTATTAGAACCAACTACTAAATCACAAGTTCCCTATGTTCTTCCTAGAAATATTTGAAGCCAATAACC
>ML782627.1:355468-376872 GCA_009831015.1 Picea engelmannii | reverse complement strand
AAAAACAATTTTACTTAATTTTTTATACATTTGTGGGTTGTTAAGATTTTGAAAACTAACAACAATGGGTAACCAGGGACATAACTATATACCCACATGAATATGATTAGGAAACTACGTTTGCTTATAATAATTTGCCGACTATTTGATAAAGTAATCAATATTCACTATAAATAAAAACATGGTTTCCTCATTGGAACAATCCAAGTAAGACCTCACATCCCTATAATGTTGGTGTTCAATAATAATTTTTTTTTGACAAAACCCTTTGTTTTATTGGCTTGATGTTGTATTTTCAGATGTATTGCTTGGGGATTTTCAATTGAATCCATATAATAGCTGAATCCATATAATTGTTCTTTAGTAAATTTCAAACACATAAGGCATATAGAATGTAGTGAGAATCAGACTTAATTTTCTTATATTAAACCTTGATAGATCTAAACTAATACACAACCAAATCTTCAACAATATTACATAATAATAATGAATTGAGAGTACAACCACACAAGTACCAATGCAAGTTAATAAATGCAAAAGATGTGCTCTGAAAATCTTTAAGGTAATATATGATTTATAATTTGAATGAATCCAAAAGCGAGCTTCACATGGACTTGTAAAGGGGAACATTAGTGCTCATAATAACATGTTTATATGGAATCAAGGCATAAAGAGACTCTATTAACCTCAAGATTCAAGGCTGGTTTTCTCTAGAATTTCATACAAAACAAGGGAACATTCGTGCTCATAATAACATGTTTATATGGAATCGAGGCATAAAGAGACTTTATTAGCCTCACGATTCAAGGCTTGTTTTCTACAGAATTTCATATAAAGTTTTAGTAAGAGTTGAGATTAAGACTGCAATGAGACATTCTAAAATCCGTCTTGCTTTCAACTAAATTTCTAAGAGTGCATAAGAGACATTCTAAAATCCATCTTGCTTTCAACTAAATTTTTGGAATGAGAATAAACAATATGTTTGTATTTTTATTTTTCTTCAAAATTATTTAATAATTAATAGCTTAGTACAACTGGGTGCTGATGCAATGAATATATGATTCTGGGATTTATGACAAGCAGATGGTCTACCACTGGTATCAACTATCAACTCTTGTGATCAAAACGTGTGCAATGAATTAGAAATCAGATCTCATGGCTAGGGCCCTACTTTTCGCATTATTGAGTTATACAATTTTTGTTTTGTAATGTAGTTGTTTGTAAATGTCCTTTCCCACAACCACTGACCCTCCACTCTTGAGCTTTAAGAAGGGAATGTCTCCCTTACCTCTCTTTTTCGGAAAATACATGTATTTTCGTTTGTAAATGTCTTTTCTCACAATTAATCAGCCTCTACTCCTAAACTTTAAGATGGGAATGCCTTCCCTACCTCTCTTTTTGGTAAATACATGTACTTATGGTTTAATGGAGAACTACTCCGTTAAGCTTACTTTGCTGTACTTTTCTATTCAAACATTTAGTTCTTGAAGACCACTGGGTAATTGATCTTTTCTTCACCTTTGTACTGCAATTTATTACAAACTTGCTCTCCATTTTTCAAACATTGTTGAAACTTGCTATTCATATTCAACTTGCAGTTGCTCCCTTTTGATGTTTGCATGTAGGCCTTGCTCCTTTCTAATAACCAAATTCAATAACAGTAATACACTACTGTGAAAATATGGGTGCATAAAAACAATGTTGTTATATTTAAGGAGCTTTGTTAGCGGAAATCAAACTTATTACAAAGTAAAAAACCTATACTATTATAAGAACACTTTTATTATATATGCATAAATTGCCAAATAAAAACTCTCAACACTTGAAATAGCTTACAGTTTTCCAAGAAATACAGTCTACATGTTTTTCTCTTATTTCAAACTTAACTTTGTTTCAACATTGCCTCATCCATCTTAACCATATACACATCACAATGATTTGTTAATTAAGTCAGTGGGTGAAAATAAGGTAGATATCATTTCAGTGTTTGGAGCTTATGGATTAAATTTGCAGTTACGTTATTAGGAAGTCATCTGCACGACATCCACTCATTTTGAAAAAGGTATATTATATTGCATAGATAAATAAGATAGAACATTACCTCATAGGATTCTTAGGTGTGTAATAAACATGCAGTTACATTTAATCCCTTCTTTGCCAATTGAATCAAACGCATTACAAAATAATAAAACTGCACAATTTATTATAAGAAAGAAAAATTGATTACATATGCATAGATTGCTAAGAAGTCTTCAAAATTTGCAACAACTTGCAGTTTTCTAGGAAATGCTTACATATTTTTCTTTTATTTTAAAATTACTTGTTTCAACTTTTCCTCATCCATCTTAACCATATACACATCGCAATAGTTTTCTAATAAGATATTTGGTCAAAACAAGGTGGTATCATTTTTCAGTGTTTGGAACATACAGGTTCAATTTGCAGTTTCTCTATTAGCATGGGAGACCTCCAGACGATACACATTCACTCATTTGAAAATATTTCAATATATTAAAACATAAACAATATGGGATATTACCTCAATAGGAGAATCAAAGGCATGCTTCTGCAGTAACGCAAGGAAATAGACTTTGAAAAACATTTGGTTGAAGAGACAAAATCTCAACTACAACATTTTATGAAGAAATATGAGGTCATTTATTTCACTTTCTTCAAGACATGAACCAATGATATATTAAAAAATTTCAATAACACCATCCCTATAAAATATTATTCATACATTTTGAGATAGCAATGAACTGTGTCGCTTATCATCCCAAATGTTTTCTATGGAGACACAAGTTTCTGTGAATACAATTATTGGCACATTGAGAGGGGAAATGATGATTAGAAATCCATTTTCCTCTCTGGCCCTTTTCACCATCATAAGGTTCCTTGTCAAAACTCCTTTCTTTTAAAAAGAATTGAAACTTTGGACATATTGAAATTGAAATAAGTTCAACGACATTTCAAAATTATTTTTGAATGAGATAATATCAAATGAATGCCATCACGTAAATTCAAATTGTCTATACTTATTCAAACAAGGAATACCTGAAATAACCGTGTGCACATGAAAACAACATCAAAGAGTATTCCCTAGGTGGAAAGAAAAACTATAAACTMAAAAAAATAGAAATATGAACCCCATAATGGTGGATCGATACAGAAAATAGTCTTGTTAGAAGGGCCTATAGAATGAAWTTACTACAACTATCCATATCTAAAAATTTACTGCTATTTTCTGTAATTCTAATGCTTACTTGACAGTCCAAAGGGGACTTATTTTTATTCCTCTTTGATGTCTTCACTGGACACATTATCCATCCATCCAAGAAATTAGAGAAGACACATTAAACAAAATAGGTGAACCATGAAAGGAAATTAGGGAAGACACATTGAACAAAATGGGTGCAACATGAATAGTATATCTTGAAACCAAGTTAAAATTGTATATTAAATTATAGGAATGTATAGTGATAATAAGGAAATCAAACAAGGAAAAGGTTTTCCAGAAGAAATCATCGCGATGAGGGATTGGTACCAAATTTACACCCTATTTCTCCATACATTATGATAGTGCATTTGTTCGCACTCTTCACTATTTCCAGCCAGCCTTAATTGTAGGTAAGGTAAGATAGCTGCAGAGCCTCCCCATTCCTTATTTGAGGGTGCCCATGGAAAAATATGTCTGAAATCATTGCCAGTACCATGAAATTAAGGTGAAATACCTGAATCATTTCCATTACTAGAAAATGGTGGTGAAATACCTGAATCGTTTCCATTACTAGAAAATGGGGGCAAAATACCTTTGAATCATTGCCATTACCAGAAAATCTGGGTGAATGGGAGGACCTGGCTAGAATTTTAAGGGGGGGAAAATGGATTTCCATGCTCTTTTCTCAACAAATATCCGTGGGCTAAGTGTTTTGTATATAATTTTTTGAAAATAAATTTGGGGCTATATAAACCCAAACTCCTCAAATCCCTCTATGTAAATAATTCGCCCAACCAAAATTCTAAACCTCCTAATTTTGCCCATCGGCAAAATTTTTCCCCTAAAATTTTCTATGTTCCCATATGCCAACACATGCGAGGATCTCTTGATCAAGTGGTCAGAATATGAGAAGATTCATCCACTCCAATAAAACCATGAGATGATTCTCATAGAACAAAGAGATCAAGCGCCACGTGGCAATATTTTGTTTTACTTAACTTAAACTTGTAGTAGCTATTTTTAGTTAGCGATCCTTTATAAATAAAAGGATTGAACTTTTAACAATAGTCAATGGGTTTTGGAAATACCCTCATTTTTGGAATTGTAAAGAGCTATTTTTGAACTACCTTAATTGAGAAGTCAGGTTTAGGGCCGGAGACAAAATTCTGTTTTCATCAAAGGCATTATGTGATTGGATTGAGGAGGAATTACTTCCAACTTTATTTCTGTAATTGATGCTGTAACGAGTAAGAGTTCTTGAATCTATTGATAAGTTATATGTTTCAATATTCTTTGCAGTTATTGTTCCTAATGATGGAAAGAAAATCGTTGTGTTAATGTGTGATTAATGTTAGAGCTAAGGAAACTATTTTTCTTGCCATCATTTTATTACATTTTCTTATGATAATTGTATCCCAATCAATGATGAAATACTAGCAAGTTAACGTATTAGTACTAGGTTTGCAATAGGTGTGGATATCTTTTTCTGCATGCTTTAGCACATAGGTTATCCCAAGATTAGCCTTCTTCAGTAGTTAATAATCCCTTCTACTAGTTGGTTTATACCAACACACATCATTTTATTAGACTCATCTAATAAAATAAAAGACAAAAAAGAGAACATTTAAATTGAAGGAGGAAGTTTCATAGGAAGATACCCTGTCAATCACCACGTAAATCCCATCGATAAATTATCTAGATCGAAAGATCCAGAGAACCATTCCACCATCAAATGTTGTAGAGTATAATTGGGCCTCTAAGAAGGGTTTGGTTCCTACTATTGATTTTAAGGGATCTAAGACCCCTCAAAAAAACCCACAATTACAAAAAATTACAGAAGAAAGTGATGAACTATAACTGTCAAAAGGAGCGAGTTGGAATAGGTGGGTGGCCACCATTATCCACTTGGATCATTATTGGTATAGGTTGTTGGTATAGGTTATTGGTACAAGTTGATTACACGTTATTGGAATAGGTTGGTTATAGGTTGTTGGAATAGATTGGTATAGGTTTACAATGGCATATTTCGTATTGACAATGGTTTCATAAGTTATTTGACACTTATATTTTAGGGAGGTTGGAACGGGAAATGATAGGTGGTTGTAGCCACCTTTTGGTTGTAGCTGTAGAACATAGGGGGTTGTATCCTCCTTCTAGTTGGAGCAAGATAATTGGGGAGTTGGACTTGGAGCCTCCTTCTAGTTGCAGTTGAAGAACAAAGGAATTTGGTGCTTCCAATGAATGTATTTATTAAATACATATAAGAAAATGTATTATGTGGTTTTCTCCCTCATTGGGTTTCCACGTAAAAATATTGGTGTACTATGTATGTGTATGATTGCTCATTGTTCATGGTTTATTTATTCTGTACTTTTTGAATGATATTGGTAAATTGATCATAAATTTAACAAAACTTATATACTATAGTTAAAAAGAATTAAAAATATCTATAATTAATTCACCCCCCTCTCAATAATCCAACAATTGGTATAAGAGCAGGTCCTTCAAGAGACAATTTAGACACTGGAAGGAGATCATGGATTACTCTAAGATTGAGATACCACAATTTGATGGAGAATATTATGACTTATGGAGTAGAAGAATGAAGAAACACATATAGGCATTAGGATTTGATGTTTGGTGATCAATGGTAGATGGATACAAGGAATCAATTGTTCCTTCAACAAATAAAGATGGAAAGAAACTTGAAGAAAATAATTCAATAACTACAAGTGAACTCCTGAATAGTTTTTCTAAATAAATATACTCCAAATTTATGCACTTTGATTCCGCAAAGGACATCTGGGTCAAGCTGAAGAATGTATACGAAGGAGATGAGAAAGTCAAGGAAGATAAACTTCAAATTTTCAGATTAAAATTTGAACAATTGAAGATGAATGAAGATGAAAACATAACTTCCTACTTTCTACAAGTTGATGACGTAGTAAAAAATACCAAAGGCTTGGGAGACAAGGTAAATTAACAGGTTGTTGTAAAAAAGGTATTGAGATCCCTACCAATGAGATTTGATTCAAATATTTTAGCACGAGAAGAGAGAGAGGATCTATCTACACTAAATATGGATGAGCTGCATGGGACACTCACAACTTATGAGATGAGAACATATCAAGAAAATCCAATTAAAAAAGAAGCAACATTCAAAGCATCTAATAAGTCAAATCAAAAGGGAAAGAAAAAGGAAAAGTTATATAGTAGCAACAATGACATCTCATAAGACAATGGAGAAGTAACCAACTTCGTCAGAAGACTGAAAAAGGGAACCGAAAAATATAGAGGTAAGCTTCCATTGATTTGTTTTAATTGTGATGGTATTGGTAATTTTTCTAATAAATGTGCCCATAAGAAAAATAAAATGAATGAATAAGATGATTCAAATAGAAAACAAACATACAAATGAAAAATAACCAAAAAAAATAAATTCAAGAAAATATTTTGCACCAAAGAAGACAACACCTCATCAGACGAAGATGAAGTCAGTGAAGGTGATACAAAAATGGTTCTATTCATGGAAATAGAAGATTATGATGAAGAAGGATTTGAAGAAGAATATGAAGAGGAAAAAGTTGACTACAGAAAATAATTGTTGAGTGCCATAAAATTTATAAAACGAGAGAAGCCGAAAAATAAATGGGTGTTCGGAATTCATACTCTGAAGAACTAGAGAAGACGATCACTAAATTAAAAATCCAAATAGAGGAAGAGAAGAGAATTGAAGAAACACTTAGAGAACAGTTAGAAGAAAGAGATAGGATCATTGGAAATTTGGAAGCAGAGATTGTCACATTGAGAAAATATCTTCAAAATAAAAACATGCAGAATAACTACAAAGTTTTGAACGAGATTAATAGCATTCAAAGGCCAAATCATGATAAGTTCTGACTAGGATACAACCAGAAAGAAAAGAGATCAAGCTCCAAAATAACAAATCAAGAAACAAAACCAATAAGCTACACAAAGACAATCATAGGATCTCCTGAGAAGAAAGAAGACAAGAAGTTTCACAAGGAAGACCACATAGACACTCCTCCACCCAGAAGATTCATATTTCAGAATCAACGACAGTTAGAAACAAGAAGGCCTCAAGAAGAAGAAGGGTTCAAAAGAGTAATTCATTTTAGAATATCCACAACTCTTAGGTATCACACTATATTTCTTGGTTTATGCTATTCATGTATCAATTTTGGACACAAGGCTGTAAATTGAAGAGCAAATAACATGAACATAGAGAACCATGAAATTTATGCATGAAATGGTTGATCAAGAAGGCCTAGTGAAAGATAGAACAAAAGATACAACAAGTTTGAATCCTTGAGTACTGAGACAAAATGATACAAGTGAAACAACTTTGGACACATGGCCAAAGATTGTAGAATAACAATTTCTCCAAGAGAATCACATCAGAATAACAATAGTCACAAATAAGAACCTCAAGGAATATGGATAAGTAAGTAGAATCAGTAAAACAATAAAGAATGCACACTTTCTCTACAATATAGACATAAGAAACATGGTTGGTATATTGCTAGTGGTTGTTCAAAGCACATGACAGGTGATAAGGACAAGTTTCTAACTTTGATAAAGGAAAGAGATGGGTTGGTCTCTTTTGGAAATGATGACTTAGCCAAAATAATTGGAAGAGGCACATTCAGGAGTGGAAATAAGGATGCCAAGGTAGAGAATTTTCTATTGGTGGAATATATCAAACACAATCTTCTGAGTGTAAGTCAAATGTGTGACCAAGGTCACAAACTTGTTTTTGATTCATAGAAGTGTGAGATAAGAAAAGTAGAATCAAGTAGAGTGGTCATGACATCTGTGATAAATTCAAGCAACATATATGTACTATGTGAAATTGGAAATGAAAAGTGTTGTTTATGAAAAATGAAGTAGTCAAAGAAATTCCCTAGATCACGAAGCCAACCAACACTTTATGCAAGCATTGTCAACAAGGAAAGAAAACCAATACCGGTTTCAAGTCAAAGGAATACTCCACAACAAAGTTGTTGGAAATTGTGCATACTGATCTAGTTGGACCAACTAGAACAAAGAGGTTTAAATGTGAGAAGTATTTTATGCTATTGGTTGATGATTATACAAGAATGACTGTAGTTTTGTTTCTCAGGAAGAATTCAGAAGCATTCAAGAACTTCAATATATACAAGGAGATGGTTGAAAATAATATAGCTTCGAAAATCAAATGTTTGAGATTGGATAATGGAGGAGAGTTGACTTCAAGGGAATTCATGGGCTTCTGCAGTAAACATGGGATAAAAATACAATTCTCCATTTCTAGGACACCTCAACAAAATGGAGTCGTTGAAAGGAAGAAAAGGACAATACAAGAAATGTATCGAACTTTGTTAATGGATTCCAAGTTGATAGGCGTATTTCTGGTACAAGTAGTGCATACAAACATTCACATTCAAAACAGATGAATGCTTAGAAATAAAATTGATAAAAATCCCCACGAGTTATGGAAAGGAAGACCAACAAATGTGAAGCATTTTAGAGTTTTTGGAAGAAAATACTACATCAAAAGAGAAGATGGAAGAATGGGAAAGTTTGATTTTCATGTGGAAAAATACATACTTGTTGGGTACTCAAGTACAAGGAAATCATACAAATGATTCAATATAAGGCTCAACAAAATTGTGGAAAACATCAATGTGATGTTTGAGGAGACAAATGGACAGAGAATACAAGAAGAAGAAAAGGATTCAATGGAACAAGTTCACATAGAAGAAGCGAAGGAAGAAGAAGTAGAAAAAGAGGAAGATGAAGAAGATCAGTTAGAAGCACAAGATCAAGAACACCAAGATCCTCAAGTACCTCCAAACACACCTAGCAGACGAATATAGAAGAATCATCCATCAGATCATATTATCAGGGAAAAAGATGTAGGAGTTGAAACTAGAAGAATAATTCGTTCACCAAAAGAACTGCACTTAGCACTCTTATCTACAATTGAGCCAAGAAATTTTGAAGAATCCAACAAGGATGAATTCTAGATAAAATCCATGGGTGAAGAGTTGGATTAGATAGAGAAGAATGAAACTTAGGAATTGGTTCCAAGGACAAGGTACAAGAATGTGATCGGTACAAAGTGGGATTTCATAAACAAATTGAACGGAAATGGATAGGTTACTAGGAACAAATCTAGATTGGTATTCAAAAAATACACTCAAGTCGAAGGTATAAAATTTGGAGAGACTTTTTCCCCAATTTCAAGAATGTAAGAAATTAGATTGATCCCGACGTATGCATTCTCCAAGAATATTAAAGTGTATTAGATGGATATAAAATCAGCCTTCCTAATCAGGGATCTAGAGGAAGAATTCTACATTGAGCAACCATAAGGATTTCAATTGTCAAAGAATGAAAATTATGTTTGCAGGTTGAATAAGGCCTTGTATGGTCTCAAACAATCCCCTAGAGCATGGTATTCCAGACTAGACAGATACTTACAACAACAAGGGTTCAAGAAAGGGAATGCAGACATCAACATCTACATCTAGGTAAATCAAGATAGTATTTTGTTAATTGAAGTTTATATTGATGATATTATCTTTGGAAGTGATGATGATAGGATGAGCCAAAACATTTCAAAGGATATGCAGAATGATTTCGAAATGTAATTACTTGGATAATTATCCTTTTTTTTTCTTCGGATATGTCAAACCAACCAAGGCATTTTTATCCCTCAAACCAAGTATATCAGAAAAATGATAAAGAGGCTTGGAATGGAATATTGCAAACTAGTCAATACTCCTATGCTGACTAGTTGTAAGTTAAGTAAAGATGATGATTCAAAGTCTATAGATCAGAGGTAGTATAGGTCATTGATTGGAAGCTTAGTTTATGTGACAACATCCATACCAAATGTAATGCATGAAGTTCGACAGGTGGCATGATTTCAAGCAAGACCAAATGAATCACATGTTCTATAGTAAAGAGGATATTTAGATATCTCATGGGTACATAAGAGTTTGGATTATGGTAATCAAAAGGAAAGTATCTATCACATATTTCCTACACAGATGTAGATTGACAGGTTGCATTGATGACTGAAGAACTACAAGTGGATCAACGTTATACTTGGGTGAGTGTTTGGTATTTTGGCTCAACAAAAAATAATCATCAATTTCATAGTCTACAACTAAAGTAGAGCATATAGAAACACCAACATGTTGTACATAGGTCCTATGGATGAAACAGAAATTGACAGATATATAGGCTGAGTATGATGAGCCCATTCCGATATACTGTGATAACACAAGCACCATCAATATCTCAAAGAACATAGTGTTTCACTCCAAGATGAAGCACATTCCAATAAAGTTTCATTTTCTACAAGAATAGGTTGTAGAGAATAACATTCGAGTTGAGTATGTTGGGGCCGAAGAAAAGATTGCATACATCTTTACAAAATCGCTTCCAAGGGAAGCTTTTGAGTATCTTGTCCAGAAACTTGGCATAGTTTCTGCTCCACAATGGATTTTGAATACTATTATTATATGTCTTAGATTTACATGAGGAATAACCATGGAGAGGAAATTTCAGTTAGGGGGAGAATCCCTAAAGAGGATAGTTCAGGGGAGCATCCCGAGGGAGATTTCAGTTAGGTGTAGAATCCCGACGGGAAGTTACTTTTTCTATTGATGTAAAAGGGGGAGAGATTCATCATGTGCATGGAAAGAGAGTCATATGCATGGAGAGAGAGAGAACAAAGGCATGATTCCAGAGGGAGTGATGGTCACAGGGGGAGCATGAGCGATATGACTTCAATGTTGCATCAGAATGTTTTCATCAATGCCAAAGGGGTATATTGTTGATTAATTGAGTTGGTTTTCATTGATGTCAACCATTGAAGAAAGTTTGATAGCAGTTTCCGGTAGCCTCAAAAATGGGGTTAAGGAACCCAAGTTTGGTTCAAGAATAATGGAATGAATATCAATGAATTTGTAAGTGAGACTATTCTAGATGGATAATACATGTTGTGTTGTTTTTGATGATATGTGGTACATCACATAGTTCCTCAGGGTTCAGAAGATATGGCTTAGTAAGGTTGGAGAACCCTCATGATTTATATAGAATCCCTAGAAGGTCAAAGAAGTAAATTTACTCTAGAAGCTCCTAGAAGACGTTTACTAGTCAAAGTGGTTCTAACTAGAAATTAATCATGAGTTAAGTTGTTGCAAAAAGAAAATAATTTAAAATAAATTAGTTGCAACTAGAAGTGGTGTTCACCCTTGGTTATGGAAATACACGAAGATCAAGGAAGAAAAGGCAAAACATGAACTACGCGGAAGACACAATGATTGTTACTGGGTTGAAGTGAGCAAAAGAGCAGAAAAGACAGAGTGAAGTAAAAGGAAGAAATTCGTTGGATGAGGAGATCGAGGATGAAAAATCAGCAAGAAACACAGATCATGGACAACTCAAAAAGTGGAAAAATCCACTATTGGATGCTTTGGAGAACTGTGCGAGAAGGAAGGAAAGACATGCTGGTGAAGCCCTAAAAATGTGGCTCAGGTTGACCTAGGATTTTAGACACCTAGGGTTTTTGTATCTAGGGTTTTCACACTTAGGTTTTAGCCTAAAGGTGTCTGAGAACTATTGTAATATATAAATAGAGGTCTAAAGAAACTGTGATGTGTTGTTGTTGTTGTTATCTTTGTCATTGTGTGATCAAGTGAGGATTATTGTGTGAGAGAGATAAGTGTTAAGTGCGAGAGCCTTCTGGTATTGTAAGATCTTCAACTGGGTGCGAAGATTAGTCCTACAGCTGGGTGCGTAAGAAGGGGAGAGATAGAGAGAATGAGGAAGAAGATCTGCTAGCTGAGAGCACAAACAAGAACTGTATGCTTCATATTAATATATCATAAAGCATAATTCTGTGGACATATCCCTAGAGAGAGGGTGAACCATGTATATTTTGTGTTGTGTGTGATTTATGCTCTATTCTTTGTTATTTGGTATACCATTATTTCATTACCGTGTTAGATATGATAGATAGTTCTGCAGAGTAGATTTGAACTAGTAGATGATATATAACTGCTGTATTGATTTTGTATTGGATCCACTTGATATCCCCTTAGTTGTAGACATCTCTATCCTACAACCCCCCCATAGTTTCTTTGGGTGAGACTGCATTTGCTTCGCAGGTGTTGCCGAAAGGGCCAATAGTTAGGGCTTGTTGGTGCGCTCTTGGAGCTGAACCCTGGGTCTACCCCTGTGTCAACAATTGGTTCCATTGTCGGGACTGGAATATTCTTGGGGGAATGTCAAGGTGGTTTCCATTGAAGATAGAGATTTAGAGGTGGATAGAAGACTACGAAAAAGGACTTCGCTGAAGCCCAGAACAAGAACCCTAATCTTAATATAGAGGATTGGTTGGAAAGATATATCTTTATGGATATAAACAAAATTTTCTTTGGAAGAATCCATTAGGAGCTTGTTGACGGGCAAAAATGACCGTTCGTCAACTGGAAGAACGAGTCCGATCTAGGGTTGTCTAAATAACCCAAGCTGTTTGGTGTAACTCATTCTGACGGGTTTAATGGCTCTGTTAACCAATCTAAAGTCCTAAAAGAATATAAACAAGAGAAATAAATAACTAACTAATTACTAGATACTATATATTATATATGTACATATGCTCTAATATAACTATTGTAGCAGAAAATATACAAATATCACTTATGTACATGATTTACAAATTGCAAGTTTTAATTGAAACTTACAAAATCAAATGAGAAAATTATTTATGTTAAGAAGTAGATAAAGAAAACACATTTAAATCTTTTCTGTTTTCCTTTATAAATCTAACTAATCTTAAATTGAATAAACTATGAAACACAGGCGTGTGGGTAGTCAAAAGATGAACCATACATTCTGGTTTCATTAATATGTAAATGAAAGAATTAAGAAATAAAAAATAGATAACCTGTTTGTTAGTTAGTGAGGTGTATCCAAGCGTTTGTATGAGTGAAGAACATTCAACTGCCACGTCCAAGAGAGAAATCTACAATGAACTTTATGATTGTTCTAAATAAATTCAAAACATGTATTGGCAGTTCAGGTTTAATGACAGAGGAGGAAACACAAATATAACCCTATGATCTTATATTTTCACTTAATTACAACAAGATAAATCTAAAAGTAACTTATGCATTTAATCATTCAATTAAAAATCAAAGATAAATCCTATCATTCTAATTGGAGATATGATCATAGTATTTATATCTAGAGTGGCAAATTATAGATGATATTTATAATATAAATATCCCAAACATAATAGATCATTAAGTCTAAAGCTATCAGACCCATTAATGTATTAGGATTAACAAAACATAAATAAAAACATCATTAACAAAATGCTAAAGCCAAAATGCATATATGTTGTTTCATTAAGTCTTGGAATCACTCGTCCATCTTCTGCCCTCAGCCAATATGATTTCCATTACAAAATATGAATCATTTAAAGTGTTTATGAAAGCTAAACCTCCTATCTTCTAATATAGGATCAGATCTCAAAAAAGATCTAAAAGTTACAAATATAGAGGGCCTAGAGCCACTCATGATCAAACTATATCTTCAAAATTTATAAAAGTTTTCTCCTATTTATAAAATAAGAAAAAAGGAGATAGCTAATCAATTAAGTCCAACATGCCCCATCCCATAAGATCAGCATTAGATACATCCTATCCTGAAAAAATGAAATGAGCAAGTCAAATATTTTATTAACTAACAATTCATAAATTTTATATGAGAAATTGACTTGGCTACGAAATCTCTCGATTCTATAGCTAGTCTTATTATTGGTAACATAAATCCAAAATCGATCCAGATTGATTAGAAAATAACAACCAAAGCATAAATTTGATAAAAACCAATCTTACCATTTAACTAATAACAAAAATTGAATCACAATATCTCAGAATTTATCACGGCCATTACACTGTCAACATTTTTTATAATGATATTGCCCATCCTTTTTAAACACTTTGCTTGTCTTTGTGCATTGGCCTTGAGTTCTTGGTTTTCATTTTCTAATGAATCGTTGCGAGTCGTGAGAGCTTTGATCTTTTCTTGGAGAATGGGGATGTCTGTGTAGTACTTCCCTATCCAATGCAAACAAACTTCACAATGTGAAGCAGGGGCAATCAGTTGAGGAAGCGTGTAATTGTGTGCTAAAACATCACTGCTATCCATTATTGTCTTTTGACCGAATTTAATACCTGTAAATTCCTTGCTGTCTTTTAGACACGGTGGAGATTATTGACATAATCAAATGGTTAATCTGGTTTGGAACAATTTAGATCTTCCTGTGCTAGAAATCTTTCAATCTCGGAGTCTGAATCCTCATGGATCTCGATCGAATCGATCGAACTCACATGAGCTTTGGATATATTACGCAGTCTCCTTGAAATGAGTCGACCAACCCTATTGTTATGAAATCCTAACATGGCTTGATTCTTTTTTGACTGTTTGCGAAGGTTTTTGTTATCAGATTTTACTGTAGGGTTAGAGAAAACAATCGATTCATGCAAAAGAGTTTTAATAAACTCAGAACTAAAATCCTATTTCTCACTTAAGAACTGATCAGGCACTACCTCTTCATGAGGGTTTTCACCCAAAAACTCTGGCTTGGCCCTTGGGAAATCAGGAGGTTTCACTATCATAGGTTTATCCACCATAGGGGTTTCTACAACAATTTTTGCAACAAAACCATTGCGAGCTAGAAACCCGTCCCAATCATCACCTATGGTTTTCAAATAATGAACCAATAGTAATTTAATCAAACCATGGTGAAAGAGGCTAGAATCTAGATTTTTCTTCTTGTATCTCTTCTACATTTTATACAAACTTCTTAGCAGGTAAAACAACATATTTAGATGTAAGCCAATAAAATGCATGAGCAATATCACATGGTAAAGGAGGACTAGGCCATAACAACCTTCACAGGTAATAAATTGTTTTAAAACTGCTAACAAACCATGCCATCTAACCTTGATTAGGAATACCAGAATACCTTTGTCACAACAGTCTATCTTTCTAGAGGTGACGAAAATACTCTAGGGTACTTCGCCCAATTTCTAATTTTTAAACCACTTTTGACCAGTGAGAGGGAGCCCTGTTGCTTCACTTAGAAATTCTTCGGTGATATCCAACTAAATATCACCTACCTTGGCTTTGTATTCATCAAATGTAATGGAGAATTCTTTGGCCACTCGCAATTTATAACCCTGGAATTTCTTAATAAGCATATCCCAACCCTGGCTCTTCAGATCCTCACTCGCATCATCATACAAAAACAAAGTTTGGGAACCATTTGTCTCAAATCGGATGATAGGGGCCATAAGGGTTTGAACAGATGGTAACAAGGGTGACCCGAACTCACTGTGGTCTTAGGAGGTAGCAGTGAAAGAGGCAATCCCAAGATAAAATCATTGGAACAAAACTAGGAACACATCAGTGCAACCATAACATAAGTAATAAGGGTTTCAATCACATAATTCAGGCATTTATGGTAATTAACGTTTTGAGTACAGAGCATAAAACAAGACCTTGGTTTGTCATGAGAGGCCTGTCAATTCAACCTTCTAGCTAAAATGGAGTACAGGGTATGATCTTGGTGTGTTTAACTCCCATGACATGTAATGGGTATACTCGATTTGCAAAGGTTAGGAGAGGATATGTTTTTACAATCCAAATGCAAATTGAAAATTTAAAATCAAAGTTGATTTACCAAGAATTTTAAATGAACAAGCTTATAGTCCAAATGCCCATCAACATAGGTTTTATATCAATATTCAAACAAACTCAAAAGGAAAACCATCCCAATATTGAATAGGAGGTAGATATAAGTCACAATAGTTTTTCTAGAAACCAAGCAATGGATAGAGTCACAATGCGAAATTAAGTTTAAATGCTTGGTTCATGCTTACAGTCATGAATCAAGCATGAAAACGTAAAATAAAAGTACAACAACAATTGTCAAACATTTTTTCTAATAATCGAATAATCACCCTCAAATAGTAATATTTACAGGATGAGGCGTAGGCAGCTACAGGAGTTGTCATTTGTCATTGAAAAAGAAAAAACATGTAGGGATGCCAACAGTGGCAAGTTATTGGGAGAAGAAATTATCTTTGCATCACCAATGAGTTCATGTTAGAACTACTTAGAATGATTAAAGATTAAAGAACAACTGAAGGACATCAAACATCTCAATCAAATTTCAACAATCATCACATAGTCCAGCTTCAGATGTCTTTTTGTTCAAATGAAATCCGGTGACAAATTTTAATTACGAGAACAACGATATTTAAGCCAATAGCTCCAATACTGTTGACATGGCCACTGATGCTAGCAGGTGTCTATAGCCTCGATAGGGATGTCAATTACCCCACTCTGACGCCTCTACCCTATCCAAGAATTTTCAGTACAAATCAAGGGCACTTATGACTGATATCAAAATTTATACTTGATAATTTTCTTGAACCCGACATCACTTTTCTTCCAGCAGGCCTATTCAGTACCTCAATGAAGTTGTGTTGGCATCATGTATGCATTTACCCGCTACCAGCAAACCTGTTCAGTATCTCGGTAGGTTTACAAACACTTCCCGCAACTCTCTGGAAACTATTTGACATAAATTTAATGATATTCAAAAGAGTGGGGTGATGTTGAAAATTTCAGTTTTTCAGAACACTTGATATTTTCCAGCCTTTAGTTTTTCACTTGATAACCTTCATTATGATCTAAAATTGTTTTTTTGATGAAACTAATTTTTCAAGGACAGGAAGGCATACTTGAGTTGCTTTCTTTAAAAAAAGGGACAATACAAAAAGATTTAATGATGGTCATGTCTGCTCATAATTATAAAGTGAAACCAGGAAACCTGTTTCGAACATAAAGTTTCTTTAGCTAGTCTTTATTTCAACAATTTACAACATTGATGCTCTGAAAAGACCTTGAATTTTTTTTCATAATGAGGCATTCTGGTTTCCCTTCATGAACTAAGAGGTGACACAGACATAAGTTTAACCAGAAAGCAACAAAAACAAACAAAATGAAAAGAACAAAAAACTAGAAAACAAAAATAAATCAAAACAGAAAAATTATGTACAAAGGTGGATCTGGAATTTATTAGGATAAATACTTTTTGAGAGCTTGTCCATTCACCGGGAAGGTATCTGGTTGTCCCTCCAAACTTTGTAGACAGAAAGAGCTGGGACCTAGTTTTTCATCGATTACGAAAGGCCCCAACCATAGGTTCTAGAACGTGGTGTGTTCCCCTTTTCCTTCGTGAGGTTTCTCCCACTTGAGAACCAAATCTCCTACCTCGAAGTTTCTATCTAAAGCAGAGTTTGAATCAAACCAGCCTTTAACAATATGCTGATGATGATCCAACCTCTCCTTTGCTTGTGCTCTCACTTCCTCTAGTTTCAATAAGGCATTGATTCGACTTTCAAGAGGAGGACATTCCTCTTCCTGAACTTTTTGTGATAATTGCAGAGAGGGAAGTAGAACATGTGGAGGGAGGATAACTTCTCTTTCGTAGACAAGAAAGAAAGGGGAATTACCAACAAAGGTTTTTGGTGTCACCCTATAAACCTAGAGTGCATTAAAAAGTGCGTTGTGCGAATTTTTGTAGTTTTCAGAAACTGTCCTCTTGATGATTTTTATCAAATTTTTATTCGTTGATTTTGCTAGGTCATTTCCTTGGGGGTAATAGATGGTAGAATACTTAAGTTTGATCCCTTTCTCCAAATAAAAAACACTCATATCGAGGGACTAAAAGTAAGAATCATTATCAAAGACCAAACATTCGGGAATGCCAAATCTAGTAATGATATTCGTGTCAAGGAAAGATATCACCTGGTTAGTGTTTACCACTTTCAATGGTTAAACCTCGGACCATCTGGTAAAATAATCCATTGTTGTAATGATGTATTTATGCTGTTGTGAAGAGGTGGGGTTGATTTGACCTATGATGTTGATACCCCACTGCTGAAAAGGTGAATCTACCGAAAAAGGATGCAAAGGGAATACTGCCTTTTTTACTCGTCCATCATCCTTTTGGCAGATTATGCATTTACGACATAATGCATGGGCATCTTTGAATAATGTGGGCCAATAGTACCCAGATCTTAATACTTTGTGAGCAGTGGTGTCTCCACCAAAATTCCCACTAGCTTCACCCACATGAAGTTCAGATAATACTTTTTTCGCTTCATCTCTTTCTAGACAACGCATGAGAACACTATCAAAATTCTTTCGGAATAATACGCCATTTATCAACTGGAAAGGTGCAGATTTTAGTCTTAGTTCTCTGCTCTTTTTTGGGTAAAGATGACGAGGAGCGGAATCATGTGTTAAATAAAACTTAATATCATTAAACCAAGAGTTAGAAACAACTTGTGTAGAACTGATTTGTTTTCTTTCATGTTGATTTACATTTAAGGAATTGATTTGACTTTCCTGTTCTTTAACTGAATCCGCAACTAGTTTACATAAGCCTTGACCTCTAACAATTTGTGCAGGAGTTATTTAGAGGTCATATTCTTGTAATGATGTCATCCAATTTTCCCTTTTCTCACCCAATTCCTTTTGTACTAACAAGTTTCTAACTGCAGGATAAGAGACAACGACTTTAGTTCTGGATTTCAGCAAATATGATCGAAAGTGTTTCACTGCTTTAAAAACCGCATAAGCCTGTTGATATATAGCTGGGTAGTTCAATTCAGCTCCTTTGAAATATGATCTCATGAAGGAAATGGGTACTTCTTTACTTTCAACATTCTTCTGTGTTAGGACAACAACATAAGATCGATCGGAGGCGAAAGTGTAAAGAGTGAAATGTTGCGAGAAATCAGGACTCATTAAGGAAGAAGCTTCAATTATCGCTTTTTTGATAGATTCAAAGGCTTGACTTTCTTGGGGTCCCCAAAAATACTGAACATAATTTTTAATTAAATTTTGCAATGGCCTTACCATTTCTGAGAATCTTGGGACAAACCTTCTGACAAAGTTAATCTTTCCTAGAAAAGACTACATGACTTTTTTGGAACAGGGAGAAGAGAGTTTAGAAATATATCGAGTTCTTTCAAGAATGATAATCATTCCATATTTGGACACTATGAACCTTATTAATTTTCCTTTCTCAACTGAAAAGACCGATTTTTTAGGGTTGAGAGATATGACATACTTTTCACATCGTTCTAGGATAGCCATGAGGTGAGACAAGTGATCTTTCTTGTTTTTAGAGAAGACGGTTACATCATCTAGATAGACCACTATTGATTGATTTATGAGGCCATGAAAAGCAATGTAGCCTCAACATTTATAAGTCCAAAAGGCATCTTCCTATAGGCATAAATGCCCTAGGGGGGTACTAAAAGTGGGTTTTAACTGGTCTGGTGGAGACATGAGGACTTGGTTGTATCCTGAAAAACCATCTAATAGTGTCATTCTTTTGGAACCAGATACTTGCTGAAGAATTTGTTCCATCGGAGGAACAGGATAATTGTCTTTATCAGATACTCAGTTCAGGTTACAAAAATCGACACAGAGTCGAATTTTGCCATTTTTCTTCCTTACAAGAACTACATTAGACACCCATTGTGTGTGCCTCATGGGAAATATTATCTTTTCATTTAGTAATTTATTCAGTTCTTTCTTGAAAGTGGGTTCCAATTTGGGGTGCATCTTTCTTAATTTTTTATGAAAAGGATGAGTTTGGGGTTTCATGGGAATGACATGTTTTATGATATTAGGATCAAACGTTTTCAAATCATCATATGTCCAGGAAAAAATGCGATCCGGATTATTTTTGGCACGAAATGAGAGCGGATATATAACACAGAAATATTTAGAGATATTGCAAGAGAGACAACAATATAACAGAGATATAGCAGAAATCAAATAAGAGTCACAAATATACAGCAATACACGATTTCTATTAATGAAATAAATGTACAGAGACTGTAAAATACAGAGTGAAAGACTCACTAGAATGGTGGTAGCTTATCTCTGAGAAGAGATGTGATGGATACTCGCATCCGTGAGAAGATGATTATTACAATGAGGCTCTAAGGGCCTTTTTAACATAAGTAACATCCAAAACCCTAACCCCGAAAGATGAAAAGCCAAAAGGTTTGTGGGCCCCGACAGGGGTAGTTGATATGTCAACTTCCCAGGGGCGTAACTTTTGCATACGATCTCCGTTTGGGGCGCTTGATAGATCGTTGGAAAGATCTATACGAGAAATACAAATTTTGGGTGAGAAACATGATATATAATCCATGTTGCTCCCCAGTTTCTCAAAAAACATCATTTAGGGCCTCAAAATGGCCTCGGAAGTTAAAAACTACTAAAAATAGTAAATTACCAAAATTGCCAGAAACATGTTTTAGGCCAGTTGGAGAAGGTGGTTGGCCACCGATATCCACCTGGATCAATCCTCCCTCCTTAGGAAGCAATAGTCTCCATTGCGTTGAGTTTCCAGGGGAGAGGGGAAAGTAATTGTTGAATCTGAATCTTGGTGAGTTGCTTGCCTTCTTGGAACCGTCGCGGTGCTTGGTTTGTTGAAGGTCGTCATGAACCTGTGGCCGGAAGGGTTGGATCTTTTTAACCAGTCTGGATACATGAGATGACTGTGTGTAGAAGGAATCTTTGTGCTTTGCTACAACCTTGTCGACCTGCTTCTGGTGGCTAGAAGGTGCTTGGGCCGAGGCTGTAGTGGTTGCAGTATCCTTTTTTTTCCCTTTTGATCAGATTGTGGAGAAGATGAATTTTGTAGTATGAGATACTACCTTGCGGCACTGTTTAGGTGGGGCAGTAGTTGGAACTACCTCTGGTATCCTGTAGAGATGACCCCCCAGAGTAATAATGACACTACGGGGTAGAGACTCATAGATAGCATGGCGTTTCCACATATATGGCTAGCCCAAGAGAACATCACAGACATCCAGTGGGGAAACATCACATAACACCTCATCCTTGAAGGGTTGGATGCCATATGACAATCGACACTGCTGGCTGACACGAAGATCTCGTCCTTGGTGAAGCCACCCGATGCTATATGGTTGCGAGTGTGGTGTTGTTGACAATCCCAACTGTTTGACAACCTCTGCTGAGATGAGGTTCTTCTAGCTTC
>ML782627.1:322031-355368 GCA_009831015.1 Picea engelmannii | reverse complement strand
GTTCGTCAACTGGAAGAACGAGTCCGATCTAGGGTTGTCTAAATAACCCAAGCTGTTTGGTGTAACTCATTCTGACGGGTTTAATGGCTCTGTTAACCAATCTAAAGTCCTAAAAGAATATAAACAAGAGAAATAAATAACTAACTAATTACTAGATACTATATATTATATATGTACATATGCTCTAATATAACTATTGTAGCAGAAAATATACAAATATCACTTATGTACATGATTTACAAATTGCAAGTTTTAATTGAAACTTACAAAATCAAATGAGAAAATTATTTATGTTAAGAAGTAGATAAAGAAAACACATTTAAATCTTTTCTGTTTTCCTTTATAAATCTAACTAATCTTAAATTGAATAAACTATGAAACACAGGCGTGTGGGTAGTCAAAAGATGAACCATACATTCTGGTTTCATTAATATGTAAATGAAAGAATTAAGAAATAAAAAATAGATAACCTGTTTGTTAGTTAGTGAGGTGTATCCAAGCGTTTGTATGAGTGAAGAACATTCAACTGCCACGTCCAAGAGAGAAATCTACAATGAACTTTATGATTGTTCTAAATAAATTCAAAACATGTATTGGCAGTTCAGGTTTAATGACAGAGGAGGAAACACAAATATAACCCTATGATCTTATATTTTCACTTAATTACAACAAGATAAATCTAAAAGTAACTTATGCATTTAATCATTCAATTAAAAATCAAAGATAAATCCTATCATTCTAATTGGAGATATGATCATAGTATTTATATCTAGAGTGGCAAATTATAGATGATATTTATAATATAAATATCCCAAACATAATAGATCATTAAGTCTAAAGCTATCAGACCCATTAATGTATTAGGATTAACAAAACATAAATAAAAACATCATTAACAAAATGCTAAAGCCAAAATGCATATATGTTGTTTCATTAAGTCTTGGAATCACTCGTCCATCTTCTGCCCTCAGCCAATATGATTTCCATTACAAAATATGAATCATTTAAAGTGTTTATGAAAGCTAAACCTCCTATCTTCTAATATAGGATCAGATCTCAAAAAAGATCTAAAAGTTACAAATATAGAGGGCCTAGAGCCACTCATGATCAAACTATATCTTCAAAATTTATAAAAGTTTTCTCCTATTTATAAAATAAGAAAAAAGGAGATAGCTAATCAATTAAGTCCAACATGCCCCATCCCATAAGATCAGCATTAGATACATCCTATCCTGAAAAAATGAAATGAGCAAGTCAAATATTTTATTAACTAACAATTCATAAATTTTATATGAGAAATTGACTTGGCTACGAAATCTCTCGATTCTATAGCTAGTCTTATTATTGGTAACATAAATCCAAAATCGATCCAGATTGATTAGAAAATAACAACCAAAGCATAAATTTGATAAAAACCAATCTTACCATTTAACTAATAACAAAAATTGAATCACAATATCTCAGAATTTATCACGGCCATTACACTGTCAACATTTTTTATAATGATATTGCCCATCCTTTTTAAACACTTTGCTTGTCTTTGTGCATTGGCCTTGAGTTCTTGGTTTTCATTTTCTAATGAATCGTTGCGAGTCGTGAGAGCTTTGATCTTTTCTTGGAGAATGGGGATGTCTGTGTAGTACTTCCCTATCCAATGCAAACAAACTTCACAATGTGAAGCAGGGGCAATCAGTTGAGGAAGCGTGTAATTGTGTGCTAAAACATCACTGCTATCCATTATTGTCTTTTGACCGAATTTAATACCTGTAAATTCCTTGCTGTCTTTTAGACACGGTGGAGATTATTGACATAATCAAATGGTTAATCTGGTTTGGAACAATTTAGATCTTCCTGTGCTAGAAATCTTTCAATCTCGGAGTCTGAATCCTCATGGATCTCGATCGAATCGATCGAACTCACATGAGCTTTGGATATATTACGCAGTCTCCTTGAAATGAGTCGACCAACCCTATTGTTATGAAATCCTAACATGGCTTGATTCTTTTTTGACTGTTTGCGAAGGTTTTTGTTATCAGATTTTACTGTAGGGTTAGAGAAAACAATCGATTCATGCAAAAGAGTTTTAATAAACTCAGAACTAAAATCCTATTTCTCACTTAAGAACTGATCAGGCACTACCTCTTCATGAGGGTTTTCACCCAAAAACTCTGGCTTGGCCCTTGGGAAATCAGGAGGTTTCACTATCATAGGTTTATCCACCATAGGGGTTTCTACAACAATTTTTGCAACAAAACCATTGCGAGCTAGAAACCCGTCCCAATCATCACCTATGGTTTTCAAATAATGAACCAATAGTAATTTAATCAAACCATGGTGAAAGAGGCTAGAATCTAGATTTTTCTTCTTGTATCTCTTCTACATTTTATACAAACTTCTTAGCAGGTAAAACAACATATTTAGATGTAAGCCAATAAAATGCATGAGCAATATCACATGGTAAAGGAGGACTAGGCCATAACAACCTTCACAGGTAATAAATTGTTTTAAAACTGCTAACAAACCATGCCATCTAACCTTGATTAGGAATACCAGAATACCTTTGTCACAACAGTCTATCTTTCTAGAGGTGACGAAAATACTCTAGGGTACTTCGCCCAATTTCTAATTTTTAAACCACTTTTGACCAGTGAGAGGGAGCCCTGTTGCTTCACTTAGAAATTCTTCGGTGATATCCAACTAAATATCACCTACCTTGGCTTTGTATTCATCAAATGTAATGGAGAATTCTTTGGCCACTCGCAATTTATAACCCTGGAATTTCTTAATAAGCATATCCCAACCCTGGCTCTTCAGATCCTCACTCGCATCATCATACAAAAACAAAGTTTGGGAACCATTTGTCTCAAATCGGATGATAGGGGCCATAAGGGTTTGAACAGATGGTAACAAGGGTGACCCGAACTCACTGTGGTCTTAGGAGGTAGCAGTGAAAGAGGCAATCCCAAGATAAAATCATTGGAACAAAACTAGGAACACATCAGTGCAACCATAACATAAGTAATAAGGGTTTCAATCACATAATTCAGGCATTTATGGTAATTAACGTTTTGAGTACAGAGCATAAAACAAGACCTTGGTTTGTCATGAGAGGCCTGTCAATTCAACCTTCTAGCTAAAATGGAGTACAGGGTATGATCTTGGTGTGTTTAACTCCCATGACATGTAATGGGTATACTCGATTTGCAAAGGTTAGGAGAGGATATGTTTTTACAATCCAAATGCAAATTGAAAATTTAAAATCAAAGTTGATTTACCAAGAATTTTAAATGAACAAGCTTATAGTCCAAATGCCCATCAACATAGGTTTTATATCAATATTCAAACAAACTCAAAAGGAAAACCATCCCAATATTGAATAGGAGGTAGATATAAGTCACAATAGTTTTTCTAGAAACCAAGCAATGGATAGAGTCACAATGCGAAATTAAGTTTAAATGCTTGGTTCATGCTTACAGTCATGAATCAAGCATGAAAACGTAAAATAAAAGTACAACAACAATTGTCAAACATTTTTTCTAATAATCGAATAATCACCCTCAAATAGTAATATTTACAGGATGAGGCGTAGGCAGCTACAGGAGTTGTCATTTGTCATTGAAAAAGAAAAAACATGTAGGGATGCCAACAGTGGCAAGTTATTGGGAGAAGAAATTATCTTTGCATCACCAATGAGTTCATGTTAGAACTACTTAGAATGATTAAAGATTAAAGAACAACTGAAGGACATCAAACATCTCAATCAAATTTCAACAATCATCACATAGTCCAGCTTCAGATGTCTTTTTGTTCAAATGAAATCCGGTGACAAATTTTAATTACGAGAACAACGATATTTAAGCCAATAGCTCCAATACTGTTGACATGGCCACTGATGCTAGCAGGTGTCTATAGCCTCGATAGGGATGTCAATTACCCCACTCTGACGCCTCTACCCTATCCAAGAATTTTCAGTACAAATCAAGGGCACTTATGACTGATATCAAAATTTATACTTGATAATTTTCTTGAACCCGACATCACTTTTCTTCCAGCAGGCCTATTCAGTACCTCAATGAAGTTGTGTTGGCATCATGTATGCATTTACCCGCTACCAGCAAACCTGTTCAGTATCTCGGTAGGTTTACAAACACTTCCCGCAACTCTCTGGAAACTATTTGACATAAATTTAATGATATTCAAAAGAGTGGGGTGATGTTGAAAATTTCAGTTTTTCAGAACACTTGATATTTTCCAGCCTTTAGTTTTTCACTTGATAACCTTCATTATGATCTAAAATTGTTTTTTTGATGAAACTAATTTTTCAAGGACAGGAAGGCATACTTGAGTTGCTTTCTTTAAAAAAAGGGACAATACAAAAAGATTTAATGATGGTCATGTCTGCTCATAATTATAAAGTGAAACCAGGAAACCTGTTTCGAACATAAAGTTTCTTTAGCTAGTCTTTATTTCAACAATTTACAACATTGATGCTCTGAAAAGACCTTGAATTTTTTTTCATAATGAGGCATTCTGGTTTCCCTTCATGAACTAAGAGGTGACACAGACATAAGTTTAACCAGAAAGCAACAAAAACAAACAAAATGAAAAGAACAAAAAACTAGAAAACAAAAATAAATCAAAACAGAAAAATTATGTACAAAGGTGGATCTGGAATTTATTAGGATAAATACTTTTTGAGAGCTTGTCCATTCACCGGGAAGGTATCTGGTTGTCCCTCCAAACTTTGTAGACAGAAAGAGCTGGGACCTAGTTTTTCATCGATTACGAAAGGCCCCAACCATAGGTTCTAGAACGTGGTGTGTTCCCCTTTTCCTTCGTGAGGTTTCTCCCACTTGAGAACCAAATCTCCTACCTCGAAGTTTCTATCTAAAGCAGAGTTTGAATCAAACCAGCCTTTAACAATATGCTGATGATGATCCAACCTCTCCTTTGCTTGTGCTCTCACTTCCTCTAGTTTCAATAAGGCATTGATTCGACTTTCAAGAGGAGGACATTCCTCTTCCTGAACTTTTTGTGATAATTGCAGAGAGGGAAGTAGAACATGTGGAGGGAGGATAACTTCTCTTTCGTAGACAAGAAAGAAAGGGGAATTACCAACAAAGGTTTTTGGTGTCACCCTATAAACCTAGAGTGCATTAAAAAGTGCGTTGTGCGAATTTTTGTAGTTTTCAGAAACTGTCCTCTTGATGATTTTTATCAAATTTTTATTCGTTGATTTTGCTAGGTCATTTCCTTGGGGGTAATAGATGGTAGAATACTTAAGTTTGATCCCTTTCTCCAAATAAAAAACACTCATATCGAGGGACTAAAAGTAAGAATCATTATCAAAGACCAAACATTCGGGAATGCCAAATCTAGTAATGATATTCGTGTCAAGGAAAGATATCACCTGGTTAGTGTTTACCACTTTCAATGGTTAAACCTCGGACCATCTGGTAAAATAATCCATTGTTGTAATGATGTATTTATGCTGTTGTGAAGAGGTGGGGTTGATTTGACCTATGATGTTGATACCCCACTGCTGAAAAGGTGAATCTACCGAAAAAGGATGCAAAGGGAATACTGCCTTTTTTACTCGTCCATCATCCTTTTGGCAGATTATGCATTTACGACATAATGCATGGGCATCTTTGAATAATGTGGGCCAATAGTACCCAGATCTTAATACTTTGTGAGCAGTGGTGTCTCCACCAAAATTCCCACTAGCTTCACCCACATGAAGTTCAGATAATACTTTTTTCGCTTCATCTCTTTCTAGACAACGCATGAGAACACTATCAAAATTCTTTCGGAATAATACGCCATTTATCAACTGGAAAGGTGCAGATTTTAGTCTTAGTTCTCTGCTCTTTTTTGGGTAAAGATGACGAGGAGCGGAATCATGTGTTAAATAAAACTTAATATCATTAAACCAAGAGTTAGAAACAACTTGTGTAGAACTGATTTGTTTTCTTTCATGTTGATTTACATTTAAGGAATTGATTTGACTTTCCTGTTCTTTAACTGAATCCGCAACTAGTTTACATAAGCCTTGACCTCTAACAATTTGTGCAGGAGTTATTTAGAGGTCATATTCTTGTAATGATGTCATCCAATTTTCCCTTTTCTCACCCAATTCCTTTTGTACTAACAAGTTTCTAACTGCAGGATAAGAGACAACGACTTTAGTTCTGGATTTCAGCAAATATGATCGAAAGTGTTTCACTGCTTTAAAAACCGCATAAGCCTGTTGATATATAGCTGGGTAGTTCAATTCAGCTCCTTTGAAATATGATCTCATGAAGGAAATGGGTACTTCTTTACTTTCAACATTCTTCTGTGTTAGGACAACAACATAAGATCGATCGGAGGCGAAAGTGTAAAGAGTGAAATGTTGCGAGAAATCAGGACTCATTAAGGAAGAAGCTTCAATTATCGCTTTTTTGATAGATTCAAAGGCTTGACTTTCTTGGGGTCCCCAAAAATACTGAACATAATTTTTAATTAAATTTTGCAATGGCCTTACCATTTCTGAGAATCTTGGGACAAACCTTCTGACAAAGTTAATCTTTCCTAGAAAAGACTACATGACTTTTTTGGAACAGGGAGAAGAGAGTTTAGAAATATATCGAGTTCTTTCAAGAATGATAATCATTCCATATTTGGACACTATGAACCTTATTAATTTTCCTTTCTCAACTGAAAAGACCGATTTTTTAGGGTTGAGAGATATGACATACTTTTCACATCGTTCTAGGATAGCCATGAGGTGAGACAAGTGATCTTTCTTGTTTTTAGAGAAGACGGTTACATCATCTAGATAGACCACTATTGATTGATTTATGAGGCCATGAAAAGCAATGTAGCCTCAACATTTATAAGTCCAAAAGGCATCTTCCTATAGGCATAAATGCCCTAGGGGGGTACTAAAAGTGGGTTTTAACTGGTCTGGTGGAGACATGAGGACTTGGTTGTATCCTGAAAAACCATCTAATAGTGTCATTCTTTTGGAACCAGATACTTGCTGAAGAATTTGTTCCATCGGAGGAACAGGATAATTGTCTTTATCAGATACTCAGTTCAGGTTACAAAAATCGACACAGAGTCGAATTTTGCCATTTTTCTTCCTTACAAGAACTACATTAGACACCCATTGTGTGTGCCTCATGGGAAATATTATCTTTTCATTTAGTAATTTATTCAGTTCTTTCTTGAAAGTGGGTTCCAATTTGGGGTGCATCTTTCTTAATTTTTTATGAAAAGGATGAGTTTGGGGTTTCATGGGAATGACATGTTTTATGATATTAGGATCAAACGTTTTCAAATCATCATATGTCCAGGAAAAAATGCGATCCGGATTATTTTTGGCACGAAATGAGAGCGGATATATAACACAGAAATATTTAGAGATATTGCAAGAGAGACAACAATATAACAGAGATATAGCAGAAATCAAATAAGAGTCACAAATATACAGCAATACACGATTTCTATTAATGAAATAAATGTACAGAGACTGTAAAATACAGAGTGAAAGACTCACTAGAATGGTGGTAGCTTATCTCTGAGAAGAGATGTGATGGATACTCGCATCCGTGAGAAGATGATTATTACAATGAGGCTCTAAGGGCCTTTTTAACATAAGTAACATCCAAAACCCTAACCCCGAAAGATGAAAAGCCAAAAGGTTTGTGGGCCCCGACAGGGGTAGTTGATATGTCAACTTCCCAGGGGCGTAACTTTTGCATACGATCTCCGTTTGGGGCGCTTGATAGATCGTTGGAAAGATCTATACGAGAAATACAAATTTTGGGTGAGAAACATGATATATAATCCATGTTGCTCCCCAGTTTCTCAAAAAACATCATTTAGGGCCTCAAAATGGCCTCGGAAGTTAAAAACTACTAAAAATAGTAAATTACCAAAATTGCCAGAAACATGTTTTAGGCCAGTTGGAGAAGGTGGTTGGCCACCGATATCCACCTGGATCAATCCTCCCTCCTTAGGAAGCAATAGTCTCCATTGCGTTGAGTTTCCAGGGGAGAGGGGAAAGTAATTGTTGAATCTGAATCTTGGTGAGTTGCTTGCCTTCTTGGAACCGTCGCGGTGCTTGGTTTGTTGAAGGTCGTCATGAACCTGTGGCCGGAAGGGTTGGATCTTTTTAACCAGTCTGGATACATGAGATGACTGTGTGTAGAAGGAATCTTTGTGCTTTGCTACAACCTTGTCGACCTGCTTCTGGTGGCTAGAAGGTGCTTGGGCCGAGGCTGTAGTGGTTGCAGTATCCTTTTTTTTCCCTTTTGATCAGATTGTGGAGAAGATGAATTTTGTAGTATGAGATACTACCTTGCGGCACTGTTTAGGTGGGGCAGTAGTTGGAACTACCTCTGGTATCCTGTAGAGATGACCCCCCAGAGTAATAATGACACTACGGGGTAGAGACTCATAGATAGCATGGCGTTTCCACATATATGGCTAGCCCAAGAGAACATCACAGACATCCAGTGGGGAAACATCACATAACACCTCATCCTTGAAGGGTTGGATGCCATATGACAATCGACACTGCTGGCTGACACGAAGATCTCGTCCTTGGTGAAGCCACCCGATGCTATATGGTTGCGAGTGTGGTGTTGTTGACAATCCCAACTGTTTGACAACCTCTGCTGAGATGAGGTTCTTCTAGCTTCCGCCATCAACAATAAAATGCAGTGGGGTCCCCTTCACCCACATCTGTGAATGAAAAAGGCTCTCCCCCTCTTCTGAATTTGTTGGTTCCTCTGGTTGAATTCCTGCAGTTGCGACAATAGCAGTGGGGTCTGCGTCGATGATCTGTTTTTTACTAGTATTTTCAGAATCGGATTCTGAATCAAGCTTCAGCTCCTTGTCTTTGATATCAGCCACCAATGAATGTTTTGAGCGACATTCATCGTTTTTGTGCCAGGGGATTTTGTGGAAATCACACCATTTTCCAGTGTCCTTCTTTGTCTTCCTGTGACCCTTCTTTTCCTGTGGCTTGGACTGGTTTTCGGGAGATTGTTTGTTAGGGATGTCTTTGTCATACTTTGGTTGTTGTGGATTTGTAGACCTGAACTCCCATTTGTTTTGGTGCTTAAATTTCTACTCGATTTTAACAACATATCGATAGGCAACACCGAGTGATGAGATGTCCAGAAAATCCATTTCAGTTTGGATGTATCTGTGTAGAGCCCCACGGTATTTCAGAACCAAATGTCATTTCGAGTCTTTGATACCCAGCTTGGTGTGGAAGGTATGGAAGCTATTGGTGAACTCCGGAACTGATTGGCCCCTCTCTTGCCGCAGTGTGGTCCATCTCATGTACTGGTCCTCATAGTTTCCAACAGGGTAGTATTGGTCCTTTACCGCATCCACAAAAAAATCCCAAGTGGGCTCGGCCCCATATATTCTAGACTCCTCTATGGAACTTTTCTCCCAGTAAGTTTCCCACCAATGTTTGGCATGGGGGAGAGCCTTAAGGAGTGCAAATGTGATCTTTTCCTTTTCAGAAAAATTATGAACAGAGAAATAACCTTCTAGCAGATTTAACCATTTATCTAGGGCTTCTGCATCTATTTGACCTTCAAATACGAGAATATCAAAATTAACTTGTACCTTGAAAGGTGAGGTGCCTCCAAAGTGGCTTCTTGATGAATATGCGCTTGATGATATCGGTAGGCTTTGAAGGATGTGGGAAAAATTCTCCATCATTTCGTCCCTTTGTCGCCTGAGAGCTTGCTCAAGCAATAGACTGATAGGATCGTCTGCTCCATCATTTTTCTTTCTTCCACCATTGAGGGTTTCTTGGGTGTGCAAGAGCGATTGTCCTCAAGAGAGACAAGCTCGAGACCCAACTTTCTATACTCGGACCTCATCGGGGACATGCACAGAAAAACGATCAAGAGTAGCCTGCTCTGATACCACTGATCCATATTATTTTCGGCACGAAATGAGAGTGGATATATAACACATAAATATTTAGAGATATTGCAAGAGAGACAACAATATAACATAGATATAGCGGAAATCAAATAAGAGTCACAGATATACAGTAATACACGATTTCTATTAATGAAATAAATGTACAGAGACTGTAAAATACAGAGTGAAATACTCGCTAGAATGGTGGTAGCTTATCTCTGAGAAGAGATGTGATGGATACTTGCATCCATGAGAAGATGATTATTACAATGAGGCTCTAAGGGCCTTTTTAACATAAGTAACATCCAAAACCCTAACCCCGAAAGATGAAAATCCAAAAGGTTTGTGGGCCCCGATGGGGGTAGTTGATACATCAACTTCCCAGGGGCGTAACTTTTGCATACGATCTCCGTTTGGGGCGCTTGATAGCTCGTTAGAAAGATCTATCCGAGAAATACAACTTTTGGGTGAGCAACATGATCTATGATCCATGTTGCTCCTCGTTTTCTCAAAAAACATCGTTTAGGGCCTCAAAATGGCCCCGGAAGTTAAAAACTGCTAAAAATAGTAAATTACCAAAATTGTCAGAAACATGTTTTGGGCTAGTTGGAGAAGGTGGTTGGCCATCGATATCCACCTGGATCAAAATGTCTTTAAATTATTTAAACAATTTTCTAAAGGCAGACCGTTCTTTCTTGGAACATTCCGTTCCCAAATTAATGTTTTGGGGATTTTCCTTAGTCCCTAGGTTGACCGTTTCATAAATCAAAGAAGAACTGTTCGTTTTATAATTTACTAACCCTCTAAATTTATCATGCAGCTCGTAAAAATTTTATAACCTTACCACAGATCCGGGGACAGAGTTTACCAGGTCCAATGTTGATTTAGGAGATCTGGAATATGATATTACCGTGAAGTTGCGGAGGTTTTCATTGTGAGTGCGTTCATCGATAATTGAACCTTGGAAAGTGTCTTCCATATGCAATAAGTTGATGATCTATTGATCATCGTTGAACACTCTCCAGTTGGTGATGTTGTCCGAGATTGACGGCTTGAACAATATTTCAATCGAAAATGCATTCGGAGAAAGAACTTCTGCAGGCAAAAGTTTAGAAGCGACATTAGCCAATAAATCATCTTTCAAATTACTTAGTCTAGGAATGGAATTGATGTTAAATGCTCAAATTTTTTGTATCAAAATCCATACCTCGGTTTGGTAAATTTTCAGATGTGGTGACAAGCAATGTATGAAATTTCTTACCTACCTGACCACGATTTCTGAGTCACCGAACGCTATTAAATTTGTTACATCCATATCCAAGGATTTCTTAAGCCCTTGTAGAAGTGCTTCATATTTGACAGTATTATTAGTGCACTCGAACTGACACACAGGCCTGCTACCTCTAAACCCGCAGGTCATGTGGTCCACGTACTCACAGGATCTTTCCTTCCAACTGGCTCGAAGAACTCTCAACGTTCTTCTATTTCCCTATCGGGAAATCTGCACCCACAACAAACTCTCCACGGTATCTCCTCTTTACAATTGGGAGATCAAACTTCGCGACTTCGCGAGGTCAGTGGTCGAGCGTTGGACTCTCGAATCCCCGAAACCCGACAACCATTCAATGCTGACCTTTTCCTATCGGGGTTTTCCCTATCGCGATTTTGTCACTCGCGATGTCGAACAACTTGTTTTACCGACCCCCGAATCCCGATATGCCGAAACTCTGACTCACACACGAGTTTGACTTTCCAACACCCTATCACCTCTAGCGGGATTTCGGACTTCGCGGTATCGCAAATCCTGATGCAAATTTTTTGGGATTTCTCGCCATGAAACTCCAAACTAGTGTGCCACCTGTCCACCTCTCTGACCCTTGTGACCCCACACTATTCTCTTAGCCTTTCGGGATATCGCGTATCGGAATATCATGATTCCTGTTGCTATGTTTACGGAATTTCAACCTACGAAACTTCGATATGGGAATTCACGAGTAAATCCGACGGCCCTTGTGGCTCAGATCTATAGTCTTGCCCCTCCTGAGCTTTGAACCCTTCGGGAATACTCGCCGTATCTCCCCTGCTCCTCCGTGATATCTGACGGCTCACGGGATGTCGCGAATCCTCCTTGGAGAATACCGACCGTCCGTTCTTCCTTATGAAATCTACGAAATGACTCAAGTGTTCCTCCATGGAACTCGTCCACCTGCAGCGCAAACTTACGATGCTTCTTATGAACTTCCAGTCACATCTTCCCTGCATTTCCCTTCAACAGTCTCGAAGGCCTTATCCTTGCTGAGATTTCTTATAACTCTGAGCCTTAGAAAAGACTTTTGCACACACCCCTTGCAACAACCTTCAGACACTTCCAAGTGCTGAATCTTCGACTTTGCGCACACCTACAACAACAGTCTCTCGATGCTTCTCTCAGCTCCACAACCCTGAGATTTCACTTGGTCTGCACACTCCTTGCACGACTCCTGGGCTCAACTGCAATTTTGAGAGAATGAGAACAAAAGCAACCCTATCTGAATCCTCTGTCAACGCACTCCTTGCGAACAATTCGACTGCACTCCTTGTAGGAATCCTTGTTCAGATAGAGAAACAATTGAAACTCATTCCTGTTTCCTTTCAGACTTCAACCTCAAGCATGAAATCATATACACAACACATAAATAAAATGTATAGCAGAAAGAAAACATCAATGAGCATATCATTCAACATCAATACACAGAGAACAAACACAAACCATGAATTTGAATCAAACTCCTTCTATTAATTCATATATCTGTACATGGGTGTTCTTACATAGCTCTCTGCGTGCTCTTGCTCTTCTCCTACTTCAATCTAACTCCCAATAATGTTACCATACAAAATGAGGGTGTCTATATCCCGTTTCCCTCTTGCACTCTCAAACAGTCTAATCTAGAATTAAATTCTATCTACCTGCATTGACTACTTTAAATGCCTTCTACCTACTAAGGATGAGAGCAAACCGCTCAAGGTCCATTTACATTACACAAGTGCACTTCTTCTTAATGGCTTCATTTAAGATTGCGCAACAATCCCAAGGTGATTTCAAAGTTTGTGTTGGCGCTTGTCCAGCTATCCTTCGCTTCCGTGCTGGCTCGCTTGATGCTGGTGATGCTCCTGCATCACGAACTCTAATCGACAGGCAATGAAAGTCTTATTACCTACGGGGTCGATGAGTACACATCCTGCACTGGCTCCTTCCTTGGATTTGGATCCATTGAAGTAAAGTGACCATATATGAGCCTTGCCAACAGTGTTTGGCACATTTAGCAAGGCTGTTGACTGAGTACAAGTCATGAGCTCTGATTTTTTCTCTCGATCGGTGATGGGGGAAATTTTAGTCATGAAGTTACCGAAGAAAGTGTTCATTCCCTGCATTTCAAATGAATTAGTGGATGCAGTAAAAGGTTCATTTGGATCATTCAGATATGTCACGGTATGTTTCAAATAGTGTTCATGGTTTATCCTAATTTTATTTGGCTGCCCATTTTCTGGTAACCAAAAATGTGACCAATCTATGTCAAAGTACCCATGCAGTTGCTCAGACCAATCCCTTCTCAAGAACAAACCATAGACTTCAGGGATGCCAACAACAATGATGTAAATAATTTAATGAACCTTAGGATTAGAAGATAACCTTAACCAGGACATTTTTCAACTCATCGATTACCTTAACGTTCGTCCAATCGAGCTGAATGATTTTAAGGCTAGAAGGCTGAACTTCTACGTTAATTTTTTGGAAAATAGATAAAGACATCACATTCAATGATGCACTAGAATCCATCATGAAATTATGTACATTTCTATTAAAAATTTCAAAAGTTAATAAAAAAGGTGGGACATTTTTGCGAATTTTAACAACAGAATTTTTCCCTAAAACAACTTTATCTACATTTGATACAGTTTTTTCAGTCATATCCCTTTTATCTGGGGGTTCGTATGTCGTTTTAGTAGGGATCTTTTGAGCTGTTTTAGAATTGATTTCTGCAATTTTCTTTTTGATTAGGTCATTGTTTTTACTATTTTTTGCGATGTTCTGAAGCATTTTCTGCAGAATAAGAGGAAATTTCAAAAGTTCGAAAACAAAAATATTAGCCCTTAGTTTTTTCAGGTATTCAATCAAGTCAAATTCTAAAACAGGGGCTGCTAAATTCTGTTTTATTTCAGTTTGTTTCGATTGTCTCAGAGGCACATTATTACTCATTTCGGAAGAGGGTTTACTCTATGTTTTTCTTCTGGTGTTGTAAGGGTGGACAGTTTCAAAGTTTTCTGGAAAAATACCGTCGAAGAAGTGCCCAAAGATATTGGGAGATGGCTCCTCTTCTTCAGGTACTTCTTCGTCAATTATTCCTTCCAGATTTTTAGGGGGAACAGAGTTATCATGTGCTTCGAGGATAGTTTGTAGCGTATTGTAAGCTTTCAAAATTAAGACCTTTTGCGGTTGGATTTGGCCGGTTTGGGGGAAAAGGCTTGCTAAAAGGAGGTTTAAAACTCCCTTTTCTTGAGGATTCTTCTTCGACCAATCTCTTCAAGTCTACGACTTGATTTGATAATCTTTGTACAACCTTTTGCAAACTTTCTAAGTCTAGAGTTTCTGGTTGGATTTTGTCTTGGGGAGGCCTTGCAAGGATTTCAATTTTCTTTTTAGAGGATGAAGCTATTTCAGCTTCACTATTGAGATTGTATTTCAAACTTAATATGTCCTTTTCGATTTGACTTGCCTCCTTGAAAGCTTCCAGTAATATAGACTTTTTAGACCTCTTAACCCAAATTGCTATATTAATATTTAGGGCCTTGGTGTAATATGCGACAATTAGACTTTCTGCAGGCATTGAATCTGCGGGGATTCAGTTATTTAACATGAGGAATCTTTGGTTAAAATATTTTACTTTCTCCTTAGGGTTCATTTTTATGCTAGAGAGTTCCATCACTAAGACTTCTGGGGTTTTATCATCTCCAAATTTCTCTAAGAAATAGGTCTTGAATTTGTCCCAAGAGACAATGGTTTGGGGCTGCTGGGCGAAATACCATGTAGAGGCATTACCCTCAAATGTATAAGGAAAGAGTCTACATACTACATCTTCATGCTCTACACTTCAAAGTATAATGGGAAACATGAATTTCTTTATGTTATCTTCAACAGATTTCTTAGAATACGGATCAAATTTGGGTAACCATTTCTCCAGGTGTTTTGGAAATGGGTGTTGGGGTAAAGGTACAACCACAACATCTTGATCAAGCTATGACCTAGCGAGATTGTTTTGGTTTTCCATGGGTGTAGGTGGTGTCGAAGGCTGAGATGGTTCAAAAGAGGAACTGCCTTCATCGGAAGATTCTCCTCTTGAAGAGGATGGAGATGAATGAGGTGGGGAAGGTGGAATACTAGATTCACCGACTCCAGGAGTAGGTTATATCGGTAGGATTGATAGTATCATCTTCTAGAGGGTTTAAAAGAAGACCAATTCCTTCAAGTTGTTCTCTGATATCAGAGAAATCTAAGGTTGATTCAGTGGCCTACCAGGTTGTCTGATACAGGCCAAAGCACTGTGTGTCCTTAAGAGTGACTGTTGAACAATTTCTTGTACGTCATCCCCTTGAGGGTTTTCCATTACCATTTCAACGGGAATCTACGGGTTTTTGTTCGAGGTAGCTATTGTTTCATAATTAATGTTGTTGTCAGAATGACTCCGTGTTACTATAGGGGAGGGAGTGTGTGGGGGAGGAGTCTTGCGACTTTCGCGTGCCACCAATTGTATTCAGGCCCGCCTTCTAGCACCATTTGTTGATGGGAGAAAATGTTCGTCTATCAACTAGAAGAGCGAGTCTGGTATGGGGTTGTCTAAATATCCCAATCCATTTGGTGTAATGCATTTTGACGGGTTTAATGGCTCCGTTAGCCAATCTAAAGTCCTAAAAGAGGATAAACAAGAGAAAGAAATAACTAACTAATTACTAGATACTATATATTATATATGTACATATGCTCTAATATAACTATTGTAGCAGAAAATATACAAATATCACTTATGTACACCATTTACAAATTGCGAGTTTTAATCGAAACTTACGAAATCAAATGAGAAAATTATTTCTGTTAAGAAGTAGATAAAGAAAACACATTTAAATCTTTTCTGTTTTCCTTTATAAATCTAACTAATCTTGAATTGAATAAACTATGAAACGCAGACATGTGGGTAGTCAAAAGATGAACCATACATTCTGGTTTCATTAATAAGTAAATGAAAGAATTAGGAAATAAAAAAGAGCTAACCTATTTGTTAGTTAGTGAGGTGTATCCAAGCGTCTATATGAGTGAAGAACGTTCAACTTCCTCATCCAATAGAGAAATATGCAATGAACTTTATGACCGTTCTAAATAAATTCAAAACATGTATTGGCAGTTTAGGTTTAATGACAAAGGAGGAGACACAAATATAACCCTGTGATCTTATAATTGCACTTAATTACAACAAGATAAATGTGAAAGTAACTTATGCATTTCATCATTCAATTAAAATTCAAAGATAAATCCTATCATTCTAATTGGAGATATGATCACAATATTTATATCTAGAGTGAAAAATTATAGACGATATTTATAATATAAATATCCCAAACATAATAGATCATTAAGTCTAAATCTATCAGACCCAATAATGTATTAGGATTAACAAAACATAAATGAAAACATCATTAACAAAAGGCTAAAGCCAAAATGCATATATGTTGTTTCATTAAGTCTTGGAATCACTCGTCCATTTTTTGCCCTCAACCAAGATGCTTTCCATTACAAAATATGAAGTATTTAAAGAGTTTATGAAAGCTAAATATCCTATCTTCTAATATAGGATCAGATCTCAAAAAGAATCTAAAAGTTACAAATATAGAGGGCCTAGAGCCACTCATGATCAAACTATATCTTCAAAATTTATGAAAGTTTTCTCCTATTTATAAAATAAGAAAAAAGGAGATAGCTAATCAAC
Source organism: Picea engelmannii (assembly GCA_009831015.1). NCBI lineage: Eukaryota > Viridiplantae > Streptophyta > Pinopsida > Pinales > Pinaceae > Picea > Picea engelmannii. The sequence continues at coordinate 338,413 of ML782627.1, read as the reverse complement.
TAAGTCCAGCATGATCCATCCCATAAGGTCAGCATCAGATACATCCTATCTTGAAAAAATGAAATGAGCAAGTCAAATATTTTATTAACTAACAATTCCTAAATTTTATATGAGAAATTGACTTGGCTACATAATCTCTCGATTCTGTAGCCAGTCTTATTATTGGTAACATAAATCCAAATTGATCCAGATTGATTAGAAAATAACAACCAAAGCATAACTTTGATAAAAACCAATCTTACCATTTAACTAATAACAAAAATCAAATCACAATATCTTAGAATTTATCAAGGCCATTACACTGGCAACGTTTTTTATAATGATATTGCCCTTCCTTTTTAAACGTTTTTCTTGTCTTTGTGCATTGGCCTTGAGTTCTCGGTTTTTGTTTGGCAATGAATCGTTGCGAGTTGTGAGAGATTTGATCTTTTCTTGGAGAATGGGGATGTCTGTGTAGTACCGCCCTATCCAATGCAAACAAACTTCACAATGTGCAGCAGGGGAAATCGGTTGAGGAAGTGTGTAATTGTGTTCTAAAACATCACTGTTACCCATTGTCATCTTTTGACCGAATTTAATACCTGTAAATTCCTTGCTGTCTTTTAGACGCAGTGGGAGATTATTGACATAATTGAATGGTTTATTTGGTTTGGAACAATTCTGATCTTCCTATGCTAGAAATATTTCAATCTTGGAGTTTGAATCCTCATGGATCTCGATTGAATCGATCAAGCTCACATGAGCTTTGGATCTATTACGCAGGCTCCTTGAAATGCATCGACCAACCCTCTTGTTATGAAGCCCTAACATGGATTGATTCCTTTTTGACTGATTGCGAAGGTTTTTGTTGTCGGATTTTACTGTAGGGTTAGGGAAAACAATCAATTCATGCACATTAGTTTTAATAAACTCAGAACTAAAATCCAGTTTCTCACTTAAGAAATGATCGGGCACTGCCTCTTCACAAGAGTTTTCACCCAAAAACTCTGGCTTGGCCCTTGATAAATCAAGAGGTTTCTCTATCATAGGTTTATCCACCACAGGGGTTTCTACAACAATTTCTGCAACAAAACCATTGCGAGCTATAAACCCATCCCAATCATCACCTATGGTTTTCAAATGATGAACCAATAGTAATTTAATCAAACCATGGTGAAAGAGGCTAGAATCTAGATTCTGCTTCTTGTATCTCTTCGATATTTTATACAAACTTCTTAGCAGGTAAAACAACATATTTAGATGGAAGCCATTAAAATGCATGAACAATCTCACATGGTAAAGGAAGACCAGGCTATAATTTCCTTCATAGGTAATAAATTGTTTTAAAACCGCTAACAAACCATGCCATCTAACCTTGAGGAGGGAGATCGGAATACCTTTGTCACAACAGTCTATCTTTCTGGAGGTGATGAAAAGACTCTAGGGTACTTCGTCCAATTTCGATTTTTTAAACCACTTTTAACCAATGAGAGGGAGCCTTGTTTCTTCACTTAGAAATTCTTCGATGATCTCCAACTAAATATCACCTACCTTGGCTTTGCATCCATCAAATGTAATGGATAATTATTTGGCCACTCGCAAGTTATAACCCTGGAATTTATTAATAAACATATCCCAACCTTGGCTCTTCAGATCCTCACTCACATCATCGTACAACAACAAAGTTTGGGATCCATTTGGCTCAAATCGAATGACATGGGTCATAAGGGTTTGAACATATGGTAACAAGGACGACCCGAAATCACTTTGGTATTAGGAGGTAGCAGTGAAAGAGGCAAGCCCAAGCTAAAATCATTGGAACAAAACTAGGAACACACCAGCGCAACCATAACATAAGAAATAAGGGTTTCAGTCATGAAATTTGGGCATTTCTAGTAATGAACATTTTGAGTACAGAGCATAACACAAGACCTTGGTTAGTCATGAGAGGCCTGCCAATTCAACCTGTCAGCTAAAACAAAGTACATGGTACGATCTTGGTGTGTTTAATTCCCATGACATGTAATGGGTATACTCGATTTGCAAAGGTTAGGAGAGGATACATTTTTACAATCCAAATGAAAATAAAAAATTTAAATCAAAGTTGATTTACCAAGAATTTTAAATGAACAAGATTATAGTCCAAATGCCCATCAATATAGGTGTTATATCGATATTCAAACAAACGCAAAAGGAAAACCATCCCAATATTGAATAGGAGGTAGATATAAGTCACAATGGACTTTCTAGCAACCAAGAAATGGATAGAGTCACAATGCAAAATTAAGTTTAAATGCTTGATTCATGCTTACAGTCATGAATCAAACATGAAAACAAAAAATAAAAGTATAATAACAATAGTCAAACATTTTTTTTAATAATCAAATAATCACCCTCAAATAGTAATATTTACAGGATGAGGCGTAGGTAGCTACAAGAGTTGTCATTTGTCATTGAAAAAGAAAAAACATGTAGGGATTCCAACAGAGTTATATGAGTGGCTAGCTAGGTTAGAAGATACCCAATTTGAGATTATATCTAGGCCACTTGTGGTTTGGACATCGACGCTGATCAAGAAGGTCAAGAGAATTGATAATTCCATGTCAAGAGCAGTAGATCACTAGTTTGATAGTACCATTGGAGGGTATATCACCGATTTTGTTGTTGACAGAGTAGAGTCATATAGCCAAGCCGAGAGATATTTCTTCAAGGGACCCAAAGGAAAATGTTTACATTTTTTGAAGTTGAAGATCAAGATGCTATTGCATGAGAAGAACATCTTGAAGATACAATAGCTAGATGGATCCGAAAAGGCTAATGTTCAAGAATTCAGATAGTGATAGTGACACAGAAGCTGGACATACATGCAGTGGGAGAGAATTCAAAGAATTTCATCTTGCAAACCTGTTTAAGAAAAACTATGAGGATGAGGGTTTCTACAGTGGAGAAGAGGTAGATCCGATGGACGAGGAGAATTCAGAGGAAAGGAAAGTTGCAGGACCTCACCAAGAAGAGTCAGAAGCTTCATGAACTGCACTGACTATCGAAGTAAGTACCAGTACTCTTCCTGTTATCTTAGCAGCCTTAAGTAACTAGAGTAACCTAAGTCATCAGAACATTGTCAATAGTAGTCCATCACATACTCAGTCCGGAAACCTAGGAAGATCTATGGAAAACGAGATGAGGTTACCCAACTTTAGTGGAGATGGATCTGAAGACCCTGAATAACACTGGTTTCTCTATGAAGCTATGTGGAGTATTAAAAATATCACCGATGAAGCTGTAAAACGAGCTTAATTTAGTACTACCCTAAGAGATCGCACATTGAGATGGTACATGAAATTTGTCCAAGGAGATACACCTAAACCACTGAATGCTATTAAGACTTCGCTAATTGCTAAATTCAAGAAACCTAAGTCAGAATCAAAGTTCATTATAGAGCTGAAATAAATCAACCAGAGAATAGATGAACCGATATGGGAGTTTGATCAGAGATTCAATACCTTGATAGGCCATCTAAGTTTTCAAATCGCAGATGAGCAGAACAAGTAATGGTTCATTGCTTCCCTTTTACCACACATCATAGTTCCTATGATGCAACAGAAGATTGCTTCATAGGCTGAAGTGCTGGAGATCGCCATGAAGTTATAATCAACCCCTATGGGAGGATCCAGCTCATGTATGAGTCAAATCTTGAGTCATATAACTAGTTTGTCTCTGCAGGTCGAAGATATGAATAAAGACAAGGGGAAATATAAAAGAGAATACATCTGGTGTGTCAGATGTAGGTCATAAGGCCATGAAAAGGAACACCATCCCCTATTCCATGAATACTTGGCCTCTAGATCTCTAAGCCCCTTGAAACAAGTTATCTTACCCTAGTGTGAGGTATGCAGAAACTAACATCACCCTGGTGAGTGCTACTACATGCAAAAATATGTTTAGACACCCACAAATTTATATTGCACATTCTTTAAGTCTGTGGGACATGATGATAGGGATTGCAGGGCTTACGATCTCATGCATTAAAGGTCAAGATATATATAATATTCAAGGCGAAGTACAACAAGAAGGAAACACAACGCAATATAACTTCCCTGGGAGAGGAAACTTCAACCCTTGTCATGGATTCCGAGGAATAGGAAGAGGAGGAGGTATGGGTCGAGGTCAAGGATAGATAATCTTCTATAACTGCACACAACCTAGACACTTGGTAAGGGACTTTCAGAACCCTTGTACCACTTGCAGCTATTGCAACTCTTTCAAGCATGTCATCGAGGAATGTCCAACATTACTAGCTAAACTTAAAGAGAAACGGGGACCTCAGTAGAACCCACAGATACAATTGATCAAAGATAAACCTCATGGATAATACCCTAGAGTCATTGTTGTCACTCGAGGAGGTGTTATCACAGGAGAAGACAAAACGATACAAGGAAAGACTACAAAAGAATCAAGAGTCATGAAAACTATAGAGAAGATACAAACTTTTGATGCAAAGAAAGAAAAACAAATGTTCGAGGAGGCAAGAATAGAATTTAGGGGAGACCAAGGTTCTTCATCTAAGAAATGACCAGAAGTAAGATAATCTGGAATGCCTCTAGTATTCGATCAATATGCTTCACCTGGATATGGAAAAGAGGCAAGTAAACTTGTCAGTTTCTTGTATACGTTTATAGAGATGATTAAAGATGAGAAAGCAAGAACTGCAAAATTTGGTAAGACAATATGATATAGGAAGGGTATATACTTTACTGAATAAAGTAGTACATCAAATATCCAAGAAGAGAAGGACAAATAAGGAACTACACCTGAATGCTCAAATTGGAGAATATGATATAGACTATGTGGTCCTTGACTTAGGGTCGGAGGTCAATGTCATGATGAAGCAAACCTGGGCACTGATGGGAAAACCTAAGTTGATCTATTCCCCTATTAGGCTTAGGATGGCTAATTAGTAGGCAGTAAGCCCCTTCGGTAGATTGGAACATGTCCCTGTGGACATCAACAGAGTGAGGATGTTTGTAGTCTTCAAGGTGATTGAGATAGTTGATGATAGTTGTCCTTACCCAACGCTATTAGGAATTGATTGGGCTTTCAATAATTCCACTATGGTTGATTTAATGAAAAGGTGAATGAAATTTGAAGGAGATTTCCTTAGGGTCATCACACCGTTAGATCTCGATGAAGGTCCATGATACTCTGAGCCCATCAGAGAAGAGGACCATGCATCCGAACTGGAAAACATATACAATTTAAAAACCAGACAACATGATTACATTAATCCTACGACAGATGTAAATTTGAGCTGGCGAAGTGACAATGCATGTTCATCAGACTCAGAAGAAGCACTGAAGAACTGAAAGAACAAAATGTATGAAGTATCTACAAGGAGGTGTGCTAGATTAACTAGAGAAGTATGTTGGATCGACACACCAGTAAGTAAATTACCCACCTTTGATGGTTTAAATCCTTTAGAAAACTTCTTGTCGGACTTTGAAGAAAGTGTACCAACGCAACAACGCTTGTTGGCAATGGATGAGGCCTTGAAAGCCACACCAGAAAGGTGGTGGGGGATGCATAAAAAAAACATTACTGAATGGGTAAAATGTCATACCCTCATGACCACGTGGTTCTCAGCACAAGTAGAAGGCTACGAAATTCAGTACACTTTCGAAGCTGCCTGAAGGACCATGTGCGAAGTTGTGAGGAATCCTGGAGAAATATTCCTCAAGAGCAGTGGGTGCAAAAATTCATAAACACGCTGGACATTATCCCTATCAACTGGTACCTTCAAGAAGAATTGTGCCTCATCACTATAGATTGGGAAGGTATGACTCACAACTTTGTTACCACCTTTTTATTTGAAAGCCAATATCCTACATTATATCAAGCATTACAGACTGTAAGACATAAAGTGTTTGAGGATGCACCTAGCCTCCATTTGGAGCAAGAAGAGGATGAATGGACTGCGCCTCTCCAAAAACTGCAAGGTTGTTACAACATCAATGCTGATGAAGATGATGATCCTAGGAAAGTGAACATAGTAGAAACAAAAGGCTAGATAGATGTGGAAGGACCAGGAGTTGAGTTACCATTCATTGGACAACCTATCAAGATTAAGAAAGTCAATATTGGAACAGAGAAAACACCGAATATTGCGAATGTTGGAGATTATTGGGATGCTGCCACTATTGACAAGATTACAGAGTTACTGCACAAATACCAAGACTTGTTTCTGACCAAGTTCACTGATATGAAGGGCATTAAAGGTCCTATGGGAGAAATTAGGATCCCTTTGAATCCAGATGCAAGACTAGTCAAGTAGAGATCCTACAGATTGAACCCTAGATATAAAGAGAAAGTGAAGATTGAGCTTGACAAAATGCAGAAGAAGGGATTATCAAACCTATTGAAGAATAAAAATGGATTATGTAATATCCCTCGATTGAACCCAATTGTAATTGTAATGTAAGTGTACTTAAGTTGGTGAGTTGTTTTGACATCATTTTGTAATGCACCTTCCATGGCATAGTGCATGCATGAACTACGCAGTAAAATGATGTAGTGTGCACATTTCCGAATACAACACGTAGTATGGAGGCCAACAAGCCTTGTGTATATGCTATGTGTTATAGGTTGGTGACCTAGTTATTAAAAGCTAATATGCTTATGTTTTGGAATTAGGCCAGAGCGTCTAGATGTTAAAAGCTAGTGCGCCTATTTTGTATATGTCTCATGATTAATATAAAATACATCACTGCACGCAGATTGACCATGATAAAAGAGATGGGGGACTGGACTTCACCAATTAGGGAAAGGGAGGGACAAAAGTTAAGGGAAAGGGCTAAGCTAGAGAGCTTAAGCCAAAAAGGAATATTATATCAATATTTATTTAAAACATAAAGTATGGATAATTATTTTATCCTAAGTTCTAAAGTTGGGGACAAGTGGACCAAAGTAGCTTCCAACATGACAAGTGTTGAGTTGGGGACATGCATTCATATAGTGGGGACTTAGCTCATTTGATCGCTTTTCACAAGGATCCTTACTGACAGCTTCACCATCATTCTCACCATCACTTTCACGATCAGTTTGACAATGATTCCTTCCATCACTTAGTTATCCAGTCAATGATTCCATGACCATTTTCATTCACACAGTTTGTTATCCTTGAGACATCCATTTCCACTGTGTATGATCCCATTTCCATAACCATTCCAGTTGGTGTACTTGATTAGCTTGGGAGCGGGATTGAAAAAGCAGGTTGTCAGGCCCTTGGGGAATTGAAGAGGTAGGTTGTCAGGCCCGTGAGAAATTCTCCGAGCGAGAGAATTGTTGGGGATTGATTTCCTAAAGGTGATAAAATATAGCTACAGTGCTTTGAGACTTTCGATCCGACTTATTGTTGAAGCCCTAGAAGGGAAGTGGGGCAGACGAGGGACTGTTGAGCAGAGAAGGGGCACACTTCCTTGGGTGGGACAGGCATGTGGGGAATGAGAGGTTGTAGGATGTTAGTTGAGTGAGCACCTGAGACAAAGTATTTCTGGTTGTCCATGAGCCTTAGCCTGGTTAGGAACCCCTTTACCCAGGTGGAGTTCAGTCCCATCTTGGGGGTGACTCACTGTTAAGAGTGATGAACAGTGTAGTCTAAGGCTGGGAGGTTTGTGGATGGTCTGTACACAATTGGTGACAATATTTCCAAGATAAGTACCAATGGTATGATAAAATTATATGATACATTGTTATTTACGTGCTTATGTTACGATTTATCATATATGTGATTATAACTATCTGTATGTTTACGGGTATTTCCTTGTATATGCTGCATATCTATTTTTACTGTTATTTCAGTATGAAATCATATATTACATAATGTAATTGCTTGTTTATGTTTATATGTAAATCTTCCACAAGAGTATTGTATGTATATGTTTAAGTTGCATGTAGTTTGAAGAGAAAATTTTTGTGGCATAGATCAGTTGAATACTGGGTATGTTACCATATGTTCTGCAGTAAGAGAATGAAAGTGTTCCCTTGAGTAGCATGGCCCGGCCTGTTGAAGGCTGGAGATGTTACAAATTGGTATCAGAGCATGAGAGATTGCTCTGGAGTGGCATTCCCCGACATGTGGGTGGTCGGGGGATGTTACAAATTTGTATCATAGCTTCAGTTTCAACACTGAGCCTCGATGGGCCGGAAAGGTTCAATTGAAGCGAATATTCATAGAAGATTAATTTCAAAGTGACCAAATTTCAATTCAGTCCATGGAAAATATTAGCATGCAGGCGCGCATGGTAAATTTTGGCAGCACGTGGAAAACATTGGTGTGCAAGTGTGCGTGGTAAATTGTGGCGCCGCGTAGAAGAATATTGTGTGCGGATGCACACGCTGAATTTAGCCTTGCGTGGTGAGCATGCACATAGTAATCTGCACATGGGGTGCGCAAGTATTGCAAAACACAAAGGACTTTTATTGTTACGCTCATAGTAAGAGTATAAGTTGTCTCGCGATAGTGTAGTCAATGGTGAGCGTAGATTATTGTGCCTGATGGAACATGTTGAACTTTGGCATGGTGCAATGCATAGGGAAAAATGCATGTGGAATATCAATGCGTGATACCAAAACTGTGCGCAGTGGATATTGGTGCACAACGCAAAAGTAGTGCACGCAAGTTGTTGGCGCGACGAAGAAGAAATGCACAGTGGATATAGGTGCATGGAAACATGTTTTACCTTGTGGTGTTTCTATGAATGATAAACATGGATGTACAAGTTGAATTTTAGTGCACGTGAAGTTGTATGGAAGGCGATGAGTTTGAGTTTAATTTGCATAATATCAGAGGAAAAAGAAACACACAACCGCATTGGAGCATTAATTAAAAAGATTTCTGAGTTTTACATTCCTCTGATAAGACATATGGAAGCGAAATATAAGCTTACAAGAAAAACATACTATGAAAGAAAACAAGACTCATAACACAACCAGTTAAAATTTTGTAATAAACAGTCCAAAATCCGATTCTGCATTTATTTAATCGTATTAATCCCAAAATTACAAAAAAGGGAATGATAACAATTATCCTGTTGTAAAAGGGTCGTTTAAGAACAAGCCTATCATCTCTGGTGCTCCTTACCTCTGCTACCAGTTTTTGAAAATTCACTGAAACATACTTAATTTTAGTTGAAGACTCATTTCAACTTAGCGATCTCCTCCTTTAAAGAATCTAACCAGACCGGTTGATTCTCTCCAACACTTTCGGTCATTTCAACGGTGGATTTCTCCTTCTTCTGCCGCTTTCTCCTTTTCTTCTTAGTAGATGGCATGATGATTATTAAATCCTTCATAGTGGGATTCAACCTGACTTCCAACTGCGAGTATATAGCTGACTCTGTGTGGAATTTAGTAGCTAGAATGTGAGCAATTACCCTTTCCTCCTTATTCACATGAAAGTCTAGCATGTTTCCCGAATAACCAGTCTCATTGGATTTATCCTTGTCCATGTATCTTAGTTTGTGGATACCGAAATGCTTTTACAGAGAGCAGAAAGTCGAGCAATTTGGAGATTACTTCATTTATGGATAAGAAAATGCCTTCATACTTGAGGATTGGTAGTTATAGAATCCCAATTATGAAGCACATACAAACTACATACAAGATCGTTGGGTTGCCATGCTCAACTAATCCATTTCGAATTTTTAACTTTTGAGTTCATTACACGACGACGTTCATATAACGTCACATGGCTGTGAAGTACCAAATGAGTGAAACAGGGTGATTCGACTAGCCGTCCCCCATTCCACGAGTGGTGTATTTGACATATTGAAGCACATGATACCGCGTCTTGGCGAAAGTGGTTTCGACAAACCACCTTCTTGCCCAGATGTATCTCTGAAGGTGTCGTGCGTCTATGATTCTCAAGACTTGGGTATTATCTAGAATTGTCATGGTGATAACACCAGGAAATCAGATCAGATAATGCTAATGTATATATGGAACCAAGATAGTTCATATTTTTTCATGAATTGTTGAATTGTTAGCCTGATAAGTTTCGATGGCTACATGTTTTGCAGAATTAACAACAACTAGATCAGATCAGATAAGTGCAGAGTCCATAGGAATGGAAGAGGCACAGAGGAATTATAGTCAGCAAGATGAGAACAGATGGATGGATGTCCATTTGAGCATTGAAGGAACAAACTCCAATGGACATGGAGAAGAAAGAAATGAAAACATGAATATGGCAGAGACCATTAAAAATTTGCAGAAGGATGTCCAAATCCATAAAGTTGATAATGAAAGGCTTATGAGAGCCAAGGAGAAGCAAGATGACTTCAACATGAATTTATTGGAGGGCTTGAACATAATAGAAAAGAAATTGATTAAGAAGAGTGGCTTAAGAAAATCCATAAGTCACAAGCCTTCAGATGAGGAAAGAAAAGAAAGAAGTTTTAGTAGACATCACCATCACTCCCCAAGGAATTCCAATAAGAGAGTAGGAAACAATTCAAGTCCATCCCCTATCAGAAGGTATAAGAGGTCTGGGGTGGATGAACTACGAGGAGAAATGAACAAAATCAAACCTCCTACATTTGATGATGAGCACAAATAGGATGAATATGTAGAAACATGGTTACTAGGCATGAGAAAGTATTTTCAATTTCATAATTATTCTTCTCGTGCAAAAGGTAGAATTGCTATCTATCAACTCAAGGGAAAAGCCTCCATGTGGTGGGATCAACTTGTGCAGGTGCAACACATTAAAGAGAAAAGTGTTACTTGGAGGGAATTCAAGGAGTATTTTGAGAAGAAATACTTGACTAAGAGATACTATGACAAGAAAATGAAAGAGTTCTTTGAACTCAATGTTGGAAGTATGACCATAGATGAATATGAGAGAAGGTTTCTAGAAATGATGAATTATGTCTCTTTCATCAAGGATGAGACAGTCAAAATTCAAAGTTATTTGAGTGGATTACCATCATTCATTAGTGACAAAATACAGTATGATGATCCCAATACATTAGAAGAGACCATAAGGCAAGCTAAATTCCTACATGATCAACAAAAAGCAAGGCTAGCTTTCCAAAAGGCTTGGGAAGACAAAAATAAATTCAATATGGATCAGAGGAAGAAGGGAGATAAGCCACCATTCTTTAGAAATAATCCACAGGGACATCAAATGCCTAAAGAACCCAGAACGATTGACATAGGGATTCAAGGGCCAAGGCAACCACCTATTCAATGTTGGGGCTGGAAAGGAGATCATAGGTTCAGAGATTGTCCTCACAGAGGTGAAAAAGGTAGGGCTGTTCACAATGTACAACAAGATGAAATAGTGGAGGACATGGGAATATATGCGCCAAAGATCTATGCAACCCTAGACAACAAACAAGAAGAGTATGAGTCCCACATGATTGAAGTGGAAGGTATGATCAACAACCAAACCATTGCTATTTTAATTGATTCAAGAGCTAGTCATAGTTATAGAGACCCTAAGATGGTGGAAAGTTTGCAATTGCCAAGAAGTAAGAATGAGAAATCCTGGTTGGTGTAGCTGGCTACAGGAGCTAGAAGAAAAGTCAATGAGATGGTTAAGTCATGCCTCATAGACATGAATGGACTGAACACCAAGGAAGATTTGAACATCTTGCCTTTAGGTTCCTATGATTGTCTAATTGGGATGGATTGGTTGGACCAACATCATACTCTCTTAGATTTTCACAACAAAGAATTTACTTGCTGGATGAGGAAGGGAAGCTAAGGAAAGTGCAGGGAATTCCCAGGGTAGTGACCATTAGAGAAATTTCAGCATTGTAGCTAAAGAAATGTTGCAGAAAACGATGTCAAATATTTGCAGCTCATATAGAAGAGACACCTAAGGATAAGGTGCCAAATTTGGAGGATTATGCAGTCCTGGAATATTTTGAAGATGTGTTCAAGGAGGTACCAGGAATATCCTTGAGGAGAGACATTGATTTCTCTATAAATCTAATGCTTGGAGAAGCACCAGTGTCAAAGACTCCTTACAGAATGAGTACACCAGAGTTGAAGGAGTTGCAAATGCAGCTTGAAGAACTTCTGAAGAAGGGGTATATACGCCCAAGTGTGTCACCTTGGGGTGCCCTAGACTTGTTTGTGAAAAATAAAGATGGAAAATTAAGATTGTGCATTGACTTCAGACAATTGAATAAAGTGATGGTTAAGAACAAGTATCCTCTGCCAAGGATTGATGATATCTTTGATAAATTGAAGGATGCAAAGATATTTTCAAAGATAGATCTCAAATCAAGATACCATCAAGTAAGGATTAAAGAAGAAGATATCAACAAGACTGCCTTTAGGACAAGGTATGGTCATTATGAGTTCACAGTGGTGCCATTTGGGTTGTCAAATGCACCAACTGTTTTCATGTGCTTAATGAATGGTGTTTTTCAAGAATATTTGGACAAGTTTGTCATTGTCTTTTTGGATGACATTATTATATATTAGAAGTCAGAGGAAGAGAATAAACATCATTTGAGGATGGTGTTGCAAGTATTAAGGGAGCATCAGTTGTATGCCAAATTGAGCAAGTTCTCATTTTATCAAAAACAAATTCATTATTTGGGGCATATCGTTTCACAGGATGGGATAGCAGTGGATCTTGAGAAGATAGAAGCCATTAGAGAATGGTCAAATCTGAAGAATGTCACAGAGGTGAGATCATTCATGGGTCTTGCAGGCTACTACAAAAGATTTATTGAAGGATTCTCATAGATTTCACACCCAATCACTTCCTTGCAAAGAAAGGGGGTGAAGTTTCAGTGGAAACTGGATTGTGAAAAGAGTTTCCAACACTTGAAACAATTATTGACAATTTCTCCAATATTAAGGATTGCAGACCCAAATGAAGACTTCATTGTATGCACAGATGCTTGTAATGAAGGACTTGGTGGAGTCCTAAGTCAAAATGGTTTTTTTATATGTTATGAATCAAGGAAGCTGAAGGAGCATGAAAGAAACTATGCCACTCATGATTTGGAGTTGGCAGCCATAGTGCATGCCTTGAAGAAATGGAGACACTACCTCATGGGAAAGAGGTTTGAGCTAATAACAAAGAAAAATGGTCTAAAATATTTATTTGATCAGCCAAATCTAAATGCTAGGCAAAGAAGATGGTTAGAATTTATAAGAGGATATGACTTTGATATAAAGCATATCAAAGGGAAAGAGAATAAAGTGGCTGGTGCACTCAGCAGGAGGGTGCATGAACTACATGCTACAACCATTATCATGTATTAGACTGATATTAAAAGCAAAATTCTAAAGGCCGCAAATGCAGATTTTCAATACAAAGAATTGGTAGCAATACTACAACATGGTAAGATGCCACAAAAGGTGGATAATTATAATTTGGGAATAGATGAAATATTGTTGTACAAGAATAGGATTTTTGTTCCAAATGTACAAGACTTGAAATGTACGATTTTGCATGAAATGCATAATGTTCCTTATGCAGGGTACCCTGGATATCAGAAAGTCATGGCAGTGATCAAGAGCCATTACTTTTGGCCGGGTATGAAGAGAGAGATCGTTGAATACATTGCTAGATGTATGGAATGCCAGAAAGTTAAAGATGAGCATAGGCACCCAGTAGGGTTGCTGCAACCTTTACCCATTCTTGAATGGAAGTGGGAAGTTGTGACAATGGATTTTATTACGGGATTGCCCAGAAAAGGCAAGCTGCATGATTCAATCGTGGTGGTGGTAGACAAGCTTAAAAAAGCTGCCCATTTTATTCCACTGAAAACGACTCACAAGGTGACATATGTTGCTGATATTTTCATGAAGGAAGTGGCACGATTGCATGAAATGCCTAAAAAAATTGTGTCCGACAGAGACCCAGTATTCAACTCAAATTTGTGGAAAGGATTTTTCAAAGGATTCATAACGAATTTGAACTTTAGTACAACTTATCATCCAGAGTCTGATGGAAAATCAGAGAGGACGAACAAAGTGATAGAAGACATACTGAGAATGTATGTGATGGACAAACCATCGAAATGGGAAGACTACCTACACTTGGTAGAATTCGCTTACAACAATGAGTATCGGGGATCATTGAAGATGATCCCATTTGAAGCACTTTATGACAGAAAGTGAAATATTGTAGTAAGCTCGGATAATCCAACTGATAGGACAATAGTTGGGCCAGAGTTGCTCAAGGAGATGGAGGACCAAATGATAAAAATTAAGCATAATTTAAAAGATTCCCAAGAGAGGCATAAACATTGTGCCGATAAGAACATAACCCACAGAGATTTCAAAGTGGGTGATCATGTCTTCCTAAAAGTGAAAGCCAATAGAATTTCCTTAAAGCTGGGAAGCTGGGCCAAGTTGGTAGCCAGATTTTGTGGGTCATTTGAAATCCTAGAGAGGATTGGTCTAGTTTCTTATATGATTGCATTGCCTGCATCCATGTCTGTTCATAATGTCTTCCATGTATCATTGCTAAAGAAATATATACTTGATGCTAATCATGTTATTGATTGGAATGTGATTCAGGTGGAGCAAGAAGATGCTTTTCAAGTGCATCCAGTGCGCATTTTGGACCGGAAAGTCAATCATCTCTAGAACTGAGCCATAGGTCTTGTAAAGGTCCAACGTACCTAGTATGATCCTGAGGACACTACTTGGGAGCATGAGGATGAAATGCGGATAGAATACCCGCATCTTTTTGAGTATTTTTGAAAATTTTGTTGTATATGGGTATATGATGCACTGAGGACATGGAATAAATAAGGGGAGGGGATTGTAATATCCCTTGGCCAAACCCAATTGTAATTGTAATGTAAGTGTACTTAAAATGGTGAGTTGTTTTGACATCATTTTGTAATGCACCTTCCATGGCATAGTGCGCGCATGAACTGCGTAGTAAAATGATGTAGTGTGCACATTTCCGGATACCGTGCACAGTAACTAAAGTGTGTGCAGTATGGAGGCCAGAGAGCCTTGTGTATATGCTATGTGTTATAGGCTGGTGAGCCAGTTATTATAAGATGAGATGCTTATGTTTTGGAATTAGGCTAGAGCACCTAGATGTTAAAGGCCAATGCACCTATTTTGTATATGTCTCATGATTAATATAAAAGACATCGCTGCGCATAGACTGACCACGATAAAAGAGATGGGGGACTGAACTTCACCAGTTAGGGAAAGGGAGGGCTAAAAGTTAAGGGAAAGGGATAAGCTAGTGAGCTTAAGCCAAAAAGGAATATTATATCAATATTTATTTAAAACATAAAGTATGGATAATTATTTTATCCTAAGTTCTAAAGTTGGGGACAAGTGGACCAAAGTAGCTTCCAACATGACAAGTGTCGAGTTGGGGACATGCATTCATATCGTGGGGACTTATCTCATTTGGTCACTTTTCACGAGGATCCGTACTAACAGCTTCACCATCATTCTCACTGTCACTTTCACGATCAGTTTGATGGTGATTCCTTCCATCACTCAATTATCCATTCAATGATTCCATGACCATTTTCATTCACACAGTTCGTTATCCTTGAGACATCCATTTCCACTGTTTCTGAGCCTATTTCCACAACTATTTCGGTTGGTGTACCTAGTTAGCTTGGGAGCGGGATTGAAGAAGCGGGTTTTTAGGCCTATGGGAAATTGAAGAGGCAGGTTGTCAGGCCTGTGAGCGATTCTCTGAGTGAGAGAATTGTTGGGGATTGATTTCCTGAAGGTGCTAAAATGCAGCTACAATGCTCTGAGACTTCCAGTCCGGCCTGTTGCTGAATCCCTGGAAGGGAAGTGGGGCAGCCGAGGGACTATTGAGCAGAGAAGGGGCACACTTCCTTGGGTGGGATAGGCATGTGGGGAATGAGAGGATGTAGGCTGTTAGTTGAGTGAGCACCTGAGACAAAGTCTTTCCGATTGTCCATGAGCCTTATCCTGGTTAGGAACCCCTTTACCCAGGTGGAGTTCAGTCCCATATCAGGGGTGACTCACTATTGAGAGTGATGAACAATGTATTCTAAGGCTAGGAGGTTCGTGGATGGTCTGTACACAGTTGGTGAAAATATTTCCAAGATAAGTACCAATTGTATGATAAAATTATATGCTACATTGTTATTTATGTGCTTATGTTACGATTTATCATATATGTGATTATAACTGTCTGTATGTTTATGGGTATTTCCCTGTATATGTTGCATATCTATGTTTACTGTTATTTCAGTATGAAATCGTATATTACATAATGTAATTGTTTGTTTACGTTTATGGGTAAAATCATGAAGCTGGGTAAGATTTTCGTGACAATCGGGTCTCCAAAATTTATAGCGTCAATTTTTCGGTTGAAAAGGAATTTTTTCGGCCAAAACCTTTTTTCGGTCGAAAATTTTCAC
>ML782627.1:300219-316115 GCA_009831015.1 Picea engelmannii | reverse complement strand
AAGTTCTGCCACTACTTGTTGGGAGGACACTTTAGAATTTTTACTGATTACTCTGCTCTGAAATACCTAGTCAACAATACAGTGCTTGGGGGAAGAATATGCAGATGGATTCTACTATTTCAGGAGTATGATTTTGAGATTGTAGTTAATATAGGGAGAATGAACAAGGGTCATAACCACTTGTCGAGGTTGTAACATGGAGAAGAACCCAACGAAGTGCGTGAAGCACATGAAGGCATTGCAGGAGGAAACTATGCAGGGAAAGCCACTGCGCATAAGGTTCTTTGAGCTGACCTTTGGTGGCATACTCTACATAGAGATGCTAAGGACTATTACAGAGCCTGCGACGTATGCCAAAGAGTTGGGAAACCATCCAAAAGAGATGAAATGCTGCTAGCACCACAACTGACCCTACAAACATTTGAGAAATGGGCCATTGACTTTGTGGGACCTATTAACCCATCAGGGAAGCGCACAGGAACAAGGTACATAATTCCTGCGACAAAGTACTTGACCAAATGGGCCGAAAAAAGAT
This sequence comes from Picea engelmannii, assembly GCA_009831015.1. Lineage (NCBI taxonomy): Eukaryota > Viridiplantae > Streptophyta > Pinopsida > Pinales > Pinaceae > Picea > Picea engelmannii. The sequence continues at coordinate 315,580 of ML782627.1, read as the reverse complement.
AAGTTAAGGACTGCAGTGCCACTACAGTTGCGCGCTTCATATTTAATGACATCATAATCAAGTTTGGATGCCCAAAGATCCTTATGAGTGATCAAGGCACACATTTCATTAGTAAAACAATTGAATCATTGACCAAGGAATTTACAGTTCATCATCAGAAGAGCACACCTTACCATCCACAAGAAAATGGGACAGTTGAATCATTCAACAAGATCTTGGAGACAACGCTAACGAAGATTTGCAATGTCAATAGAGATGACTAGGATTTAAGAGTACCAACACTATTATGGGCCTATAGAACCACTTGCAAGAAACTAACAATGCAGACCCCCTTTAAATTGGTGTATGGTATTGATGTCGTTGTCCCAATGGAATATTTGGTACCAAGCTTAATAATTTTTTCCTTTATATATATGGATGACAATGGCACTGTTCGAGAGAGTCTTTCATAGTTGGTCGAACTAGAGGAAGACAGATTTGTTGTAGGATTTCATTAGCAGGTCCAGAAAGAAAGAGAGAATGCCTACCATGACAGACACATTAAGAAGAAGGCATTTAAGAAAGTGGATATGGTATTGGTATATGACAGTAAATTCATGAAGCATCCAGGAAAGTTCATAATGCATTGGCTTGGGCCTTATGAGGTTTCCTATGTTACAGAAGGAGGACCTGCACAATTGAAGACTTTGAATGGAGAATGGAAGGAAGGTTTGGTGAATGGGAGTGGGTGAAAGTTTATTATGACAACTAGATACCTCGTAGATCTCAGTAAAAGCACGAGGATAAGGGTCTAAGTACCAGGTGCAGTTGAAACTGGGTACTAGACATAAAAAATACATTCTACATAAGGGAGGAAGGAAGGACTAGAGCTAGAAGCACAGGCTGCCCTGCACAGTCTGAAGATGAAGCAAAGTAGAGGAATCAAATATGAAGTTCCTTGGGATGAGTCACAGGTGAGTGTCGGGGGCATGTTGGCCCTTGGTTATGGAAGCAAGCGAAGATCAATGAAGAAAAGGAAAAATAAAAACTGTGTGGAAGACACAGTGACTGTTACTGGGTCAAAGTGAGCAAAAGAGAATAAAATACGGAGCGAAGTAAAAGGAAGAAAGTCATTGGAAGAGGAGATTGAGGATGACAGATCAGCAAGAAAGATGGATCATGGACAACTCAACAAGTGGAAAAATCCACTATTGGATGCTTTGGAGGACCGTCTGAGAAGGAAGGAAAGAGAGGCTTGTGAAGCCCTGAAAACGTAGGTCAAGTTGACCTAGGGTTTTAGACACTTAGGGTTTTTGTATCTAGGGTTTTGACACTTAGGTTTTATCCTGACAGTGTCTGAGAACTATTGTAATGTATAAATAGAGGTCTAAAGAACCTGGGATGGGTTTTTTTTGTTGTTATCTTTGTTATTATGTGATCAAGTGAGGATTATTATGTGAGAGAGAGAAGTGCTAAGTGCGAGAGCATTCTAGTATTATAGGATCTTCAGCTGGGTGCAGAGATGAGTCTTGCATCTGGGTGCTTAGGAAGGGGAGAGATAGAGAGAAGGAGGAAGAAAATCTCCTAGTTGAGAGCACAGATAAGAACTGTATGCTTCATCTTAATATATCGTAAAGAACAATTATGTGGACGTATCCCTAGAGAGAGGGTGAACCACGTATATTTTGTGTTGTGTGTGATTGATTCTCTGTTCTTTTTCATTTGATATACCATTATTGCATTAATTTGTTAGATCTGATAGATAGTTTTGCGGAGTAGATATGAACTGGTAGATGATATATAACTGGTGTATTGATTTTGTATTGGATCCACTTGATATCCCCTTGGTTGTAGACATCTATGTCCTGCAACCCCCCCATAGATGCTTTGGATGAGACTGCATCTACTTCACAGGTGTTTCCGAAAGGGCCAGTAGTTAGGGCTTGTTGGTGCACTCTTGGAGCTGAACCCTGGGTTTTCCCTTGTGCCAACAAGTGGTGAGTTTACTATTTTTTGATAAAGTGGTTGTAAGTAGAAAAAGTAGTTATAAGTGGGTTATCCCTAGAGGAAGCTTCTTGGAGAGTAGAAATAAGAGAGAAAGGTTCTCTTATTAGCACCTATTAACAACATTGAATATCTATTATTGTGAAAGGTTTACTGCAGGTACTCATTGATACATCTAAAGTTACATAAGTATGAGGAAACAAAGATATAATGATGGAAAAGTTTCACGGCCATAATGGAGTGAGAAAATTTCATTAAAAACTCTAGTTAGGGTCATCCCCGTGGGTCGCCAAGTAGATGTCCCATGAGGCACCCTCGCGGGTCACCAAGAAGACGTCCCGTGAGGCACCCCCGCGGGTTGAGTAGAGCCTATCATGTGAGGCCTCGTTGGACATCTTGCTTTCATCAGGCGAGGCACTACCAGAAGTGAAGGTTGATGTGTGTTTCAGGTTGCAGAGGCTGAGTAGAGTCTACAGGAAGTGTAAAAATTATCAGGTACAACATATCTATCTATAGGTTCAAAAGGTATGTCATATTCTTATGTGTAGTTTGATATTGTTGTCTACATGAGATATGGTTATGGGATATTGAGGATTTTCCCTTGAGAGGCTGTTGGTTGTATGTCGCATAATGTATGAGCTAGATCTATAGAAATACAGTGCTGGTATGTCTAGTATTTATCATTGGTGCATCTTGTTGGTTTGAGTGTTAAGGCATATCTTGTGTTTCTTAGTACATGGTTGAGGGATTTTGTTTGAGATGTGTTGCTAAAGTTGCTATTACTATTTGAGGCTGCATAATAGTGATGGTTTATTACACATAAATATGATTGTATGCACATGTATGGCACATGAATAGAGAGACATAGATTCACATGCCTTGAGTTATATTCTTATGATACTGGGTATGAGATCTATGTTATCAGATCTGATCTATTGAGGATATTATTGGTAAAATTTATTGGTACAGGTTGATTACAAGTTATCGATACAGGTTGACTACAAGTTATTGGAACATGTTGGTTATAGGTTGTTGGCCTATATGGGTACAAGTTTACAATGGCATATTTCACAGTGACAGTGTGACAATGGTTTCATCAGTTATTTGACACTTATATTTCAGGGTGGTTAGATGAGGAAATGATAGGTGGTTGTAGCCCCTTCCAGTTGTAGCTAGAGAACATAGGGGGTTGTAGCCTCCTTCTAGTTGGAGCCAAAGAATTGGGGAGTTGGAGCTTCCCTCAGGTTGTAGAATGAAAATATAGGGGGTTGGAGTCTCCTTCCAGTTGCAACTGAAGAACAAAGGAAGTTGGTGCTTCCAATCAATGCATTTCTTAAAGAAATATAAGAGAAATAATTCCATGGTTTTCTCCCTCATTAGGTTTCCACATAAAAATACTGGTGTACTGTGTATGTGTATGATTGTTAATTGTTCATGGTTTATTTATTCTACACTTGTTGAATGATATTGGTAAATTGATCATAAAGTTAAAAACACTTATATATTGTGGTTAAAAAGGATGAAAAAGATCTATTATTGATTCACCCCCCCCCCTCTTAGTAATCCAACAATGCATATGAAAGTCATGGAGGATGCCCAAAGATCCTATAGTCATGATAGAGAAACCAAAGGTAAAATATCAATGTGGGTAATGATGAAACAAAATCTAATGGACATAGGATCAGAGAAGAACGAACAAAATTGGTAGAGACTATGAGAAGTATCATAATGGAAGTATAGGGTTATAGATTTGAAAATGAGAAGATTATGAGAGAAAAAAATAAAACAAATTTTCAAATGATGCAAATCCTAAATTAGTTGCAAAGGAAAGAAACAAATGGATTAGTCTCAAGGCATGACGAATAAGGTATACATTATGAAAGAAGAGATAACTACCGAATACCTAGTCACTCAATAAGTGCTAGTAGAACTCATAGAAATCACTCACCTCCTTACTCAACAAGGACGTTTTATGCATCTAAATATTCAAGGAGAAATCCATAAGTGTCTCATGTTAGGTATAAGAGAAGAAGATATGATTTGGACAATTTTCAAGGAGAGATTAGGAATATTAAGCCGCCATCCTTTGATGGTGAAAGATAAAGGGAATGGTTTCTTGGAATAAAAAAGTATTTTAAGTTGCACAAATACTCATCTAACTTAGAAGCTGGGATTTCCACATACCATTTGCATGGAAAATATGCTATGTGGTGGGACCAATTGAAGCAAGTGGAACACATTGATGAGATTAGAATTACTTGGAAGCATTTTAAGAAATATTTTTAGAAGGAGTATCTTTCAGAGAACTATTATGACAAGAAGATGCAAGAGTTATTTGAACTCAAGTTGGACAACATGACCATGGGAGAATATGAAAACAAGTTCTTGGAATTGATGAAGTATGCGGGGTTTATCAAGGATGGAAATTTGAATATACATAGTTTTTTGAGTTGACTTCCATCTTTTTATAAGGATAAGATTCAATATGATGAGCCTAGAACTTTGATAGATACTATTAGAAAGGCTAAGTCCTTGTGTGTCCAAGGAAAGGGTAGAGAGTATTTGCAAATTTTTTGGAAGGATAATAAGAAGGAGAAATATGATTAGAGAATGAAGGGATTCAAACCTCCTTTCAATAGAAACAATCCTGTCACAAATTAACAAGACCAACCTACTAAGAATGTATTTAAGAAGAAAGAATCCTTGGGAAAAATGGGAAGACCACCAATCAAATGTTGGGGATGTAAAGAAGATCACATGTATATGGATTTATCTCACAGAGAAGAAAATATGAGGACATTGCACAACATCCAAGAAGATACTACAATAGAGTACATGGGTCATAATATTCCAAGAATATATGCATCCTTGAAATATCGACATATATAACACTAATCCCATATCATTGAGGTGGAAGGTAAGATCATTAATCAAACAATTTCTATTTTAATTGATTCAGGAGCAAGCCATATCTACATTGATCCTAAAATAGTGGAAACATTTCATTTTAATACAAGTAAGATTTAAAAATCAAGTTTGGTTCAACTAGCCAGTGAAACCAAAAGAAGAATCAATGAGACTATCAAAGATTGTCTCATAAATATGAATGGAGTGAGTACTACTTCTGATATAAATATCATACCATTATGATATTATTATATTCTATTTGGAATGGATTGGTTGGACAAGCATCATGATTTCCTAGATTTCCATAGAAAGACATTTACATGTATTGATGAAGAAGGAAAACATAGCACTGTGAAAGGAATACCATCACCCATTTCTATTAGAGAGATTTCAACATTACAATTGAAGAGATGTTTAAGGAAATTATTTCAGTGGTATGTATCTCATGTGGAGGATCCAACAAATATAAAAGGGCCAAGTCTTGAATATTATCCAGTGTTGCAAGAGTTTGAGGATGTATTCCAAGAAATACCAAGATTACCACCAAACAAGGATATATATTTCTTTATTGATTTAGTACTGAGAGCTGTCCCGTTGTCAAAAACTCCTTATAGAATGAGTACACTATAACTAAAAGACTTACACATAAAAATTGAAGAATTGTTGAAGAAAGGGTACATATGCCTAAGTGTTTCACCTTGTGGAGCACCAATACTCTTTGTTAAAAAAAAGGATGAAACATTTAGGCTATGTATTGGATTTAGACAGTTGAAAAATCCACTATGAAGAAGAAATACCATCTATCGAAAATCAATGACCTATTTGATCAACTGAGAGGAGCAAAGATATTTTCAAATATAGACTTGTGATCCAGATATCACCAGGTGAGAATTAAGGAACAAGACATCAATAAGAGAGATTTTAGAACTAGGTATGGACATTATGAATTTGTGGTGACACCATTTGGATTGACCAATGCACCAACTTTCTTTATGTGCTTAAATAATGGAATATTCAAAAATTATTTGGATAAGTTTTTCATTATGTTCTTGGATGACATACTTTTTTATTCCAAGTCTGAGGAAGAACATGAAAACCATTTGAGATTGTTACTACAAGTTCTGAGGGAACATGAGTTGCATGCAAATCTAAGCCAGTGTTATTTTCAGCAAGAGAAGATCCATTATTTGGGGAACATTATTACATAATAAGACATAAAAATGGTTCTAGAAAATATTGAAGCCACTAGTGGATGGCCAATACCCAATAATGTTTCAGAAGTCAAATATTTCATGGGATTAGCTAGATAATACATGATATTTATAGAAGGTTCTCAAGGATTTCTCATCCCATCACTTCTTTACAAAATAAGGGAATTAGGTTTGAATGGACAAAATAATGTGAAGAAAAATTAAATTTGTTGAAAGAATTACTTACTAGTGCATCTATTTTGAAGATTGTTGACCCAAATGAGAATTTTGTGGTATGTACGGATGCATGAAAGGAAGGAATTGGTGGAGTCCTCACTCATAATGGACATGTCATTAGTTATTATTCCATAAAGCTTAAAGAAAATGAGAGGAATTATGCCACAGATGATTTGGAGTTTGCTGTCATAGTTCATGCATTGAATATGTGGAGGCATTATCTCATGGAAAATAAATTTGAATTAAGGACAAACCATACTAGCCTGAAATATATTTTGAGCAACCACCTTTGAATGCCATTAAGAAATGTTAAGTTTTGATATATTAGTAGGTTTCTTTTCAATTTATTAGATAACCATAGCATAGGTAGGATCACTGAGAGAAACACAATCACAAGATACACAACATTTATCCTCGAAAACCCTCATGGGGGAGGAAACCCAACAAACATTCCTTAATATAGATATCCAATACAATGCCAAGATAATAAACCAAAATGAGTACACTATAACTAAAAGAATTACAAATGAAACTTGAAGAATTGTTGAAGAAAGGGTACATGCACCCAAGTGTTTCACCTTGTGGAGCACCAATACTCTTTGTTAAAAAGAAGGATGAAACATTTAGGCTATGTATTGGATTTAGACAGTTGAAAAATCCACTATGAAGAAGAAATACCCTCTACCCAAAATCAATGACCTATTTGATCAACTGAGAGGAGCAAAGACATTTTCAAATATAGACTTGTGATCCAGATATCACTAGGTGAGAATTAAGGAAGAAGACAACAATAAGAGAGATTTTAGAACTAGGTATGGACATTATGAATTTGCGGTGACACCATTTGGATTGACCAATGCACCAACTTTCTTTATGTGCTTAAATAATGGAATATTCAAAAATTATTTGGATAAGTTTGTCATTATGTTCTTGGATGACATACTTTTTTATTCCAAGTCTGAGGAAGAACATCAAAACCATTTGAGATTGTTACTACATGTTCTAAGGGAACATGAGTTGCATGCAAATCTAAGCCAGTTTTATTTTCACTAAGAGAAGATCCATTATTTGGGGAACATTATTACATAATAAGACATAACAATGGTTCTAGAAAATATTGAAGCCACTAGTGGATGGCCAATACCCAATAATGTTTCAGAAGTGAAATATTTCATGGGATTAGCTAGACACTACATGATATTTATAGAAGGTTCTCAAGGATTTCTCATCCCATCACTTCTTTACAAAATAAGAGAATTAGGTTTGAATGGACAAAATAATGTGAAGAAAAATTAAATTTGTTGAAAGAATTACTTACTAGTGCACCTATTTTGAAGATTGTTGACCCAAATGAGAATTTTGTGGTATGTACGGATGCATGCAAGGAAGGAATTGGTGGAGTCCTCACTCAGAATGGACATGTCATTAGTTATGAGTCCATAAATCTTAAAGAACATGAAAGGAATTATGCCACACATGATTTGGAGCTTGCTGCCATAGTTCATGCATTGAATATGTGGAGGCATTATCTCATGGAAAATAAATTTGAATTAAGGATAAACCATACTGGTCTGAAATATATTTTGAGCAACCACCTTTGAATGCCATTAAGAAATGTTAAGTTTTGATCTATTAGTAGGTTTTTTTTCAATTTATTAGATAACCATAGCATAGGTAGGATCATTGAGAGAAACACAATCAAAAGATACACAACATTTATCCTCGAAAACCCTCATGGGGGAGGAAACCCAACAAAAATTCCTTAATATAGATATCCAATACAATGCCAAGATAATAAACCAAAATACTAGATAATATCCAACACTGAGCAATGTGCCTCTCTCTTCCTTCTTCTCCTAATTGCAACTCTCCAAAATTGTGCACTTGATGAGTGAATGAGTGAGTTAATGAGGCACTAGGTTCCTTTATTTATATCGGCTAGTAGGTGCTGGAAAGGTGTCTCTTCACTGGATAGGGATGAAAATGTCAATTCTTCCATACCAAGATCTAGGAGCTTGCTTTAATCCATATAGAGATTTCTTCAACCTGTACACCAGAGTCTTTCTGTCTTCAACTTCAAATCAAATTTTCACCTCATTTTGTACCAACCTGGTACACTTGCTCAGTTGCAACTCAATCTGCACAATCCTATGCTAGCTCTATGTGCTTTATGAAAAGAACTAACTATCTTACCGTTTCAGCGTATCTCCTCTCCTCTTTCTGCAATTGTTGCTTCTTGTACTAGGACTTTGCACCTACAACAAATCTGAAGCTGAGAATGGTTGCTTCATTCTCACCGTGACTGCTAAAATATGAGAGTAACTCCTCTACTCCATTATGAAAACAACTTCATATGAAACTATGAGTGGCTCAATAAATGATATTGAAGGTATATCTTCTTCTTTCATGGAGGTAACTCTTTATTTTATTGTAGTCATGTATCCATGACCCAAATAATGCACTGCATCGACTGCCACTCAATTTTAAATATGGGGATTTCTCCCCCTACATCTCATACTATATATGGATCATGGTTGTTATGGTTCTCTTGATGAATACTGGAACTATTTCTTTAATTGTTGGAGTAAGTGTCTCATCATAGTCTTCTCCCTCTTGCTGAGATAATCCTATGGACACACATCAGGCTTTGTACATTTGCAACATGCTTGATATGTTAGATCATTCTGACTTCTCTTCTAGTCTCACAAAAAAATCCATATCCTAGTCTTTTTGACTGGCTTCCTTCTCTTTCATTGAAACAAGGGAATATTCCTAGGAGATTTCATATCTCCTAGAAGTTTTTGAAGCTATGATCTAGTTTTCTCATGGAATCTGTCTCCCATTCCTGGAAGTTGTCTCTTCATATGATCCTTTTTTAGACCATGCTTACTGTTAATTTCTTCTAAGTCTACAAGGACTTCATCATCTCTTACAAGGTATTCTTGGTGTTGAATACCAAGTCTAAATATGAAAAGTTGAGTCTGACATCAGGTGAATTATGTTTCCTGTCAAGGTGGCTTCATCATCCTTTGAACAATTCTACTGTGAGTTCTTGTTCTAATGTTCAGTCATTTTTGGAGGTTTCTGCTCCTTACAATCAATCTCCATATGAGATACTCTGTATCTAAAAAATAAATTCCTCTTCATATTCTTTGGTACATGAATGTATATGGTCATGTACATAGTCTTTTTCATGTCTCATATAATGTGTTTCCTTCTACAACCTTCTCTATAGCTTCCTTAGGGTTATCACCTATGACCTGAAACAAGGTCAACAAAACAACATGAAAGAATAATACTCTTTTTATAATAGTAATAAAACAATAGAATGAATAATCGTCACAATAGATCCTTTAAAGATATCACTTGTGACCTGTCTGAAAGAAAGATCAAAAGTAATAAATACAATACGAAAGGAGATCAATACTCTTCTAGTGTTGTGATCAAAATTTCATCCATGGTAACCTAGAACCAACATAAGAAGTTTCTCCTAAAGGAGATGTTAGTTTTATCTGGTAAATGATTACATTAAGCATTTATATCAATATGCACACATGCTACCAAGTATAATACTTTTCAAGGACTACTACCTCAACTATAGTGTTAAATTGTAAAGGGGTAGTTATCAACTTGTCATGTGCAACTTTGAATCTTATCAACTTAATCAATCAAACGCCAAACTTGGAGTTTTGTCCTCGATAATGAGTGCATTTATTTTCTTCCAATTCGCCTTCACTCAATATGAAAAGTGATTTCTTCAAAGTGTCTTCTGTACAATATTCTATCTTGACAGAAAGTTGGGTTAGAGAATAAACTCTATGATATCAACTTTAATCAATTTAATACCTTGACTTTAATTTTGACCAAAGGTTAGTATGATGGTCATAGCTTCAACATGCAACCTATATCAAAATAATGTCATAACAAATAAATGCATATCTGAATAATCAAACCTGGGTTGCATTATTCCTCTGAATGTGTTGGATCTTGATATCCCTCCGGATCTATGGCAAGATATATCTTCTACTGCAAATACCCTTTAAATCTTAACAATTTAAACATATGTGAGTGCATACCTCTGATATCATTTACAGGTAGTGGTACCATATGGTAGCAACAATAATAATTACCAACCCTTTTAAAACTTCAAGGGTGATTGCAACTGGTACTGCAACTAATACTTCAACTAATATTGCAACTGCAATTGATACTGCAACTGATTCTAAAAATGCATCTGCAATTGTAACTTAGGGTTTTATGAGGAAACCGTAATTTTTCAAACTTCAAATTTTGAAATTTTGATCTAGGGACTAGATGCGTTGGGTTGAGGTGATTTTGCTATAGCTGTTAGATTTCAAAAAATTCAAGTCTTTCCCCTTGAAACTTGACCCGTGGAAATCTAGACTCTTACTTCTGGTACTGATTCTGGATTCCTGGTTTCCTGGTACTTCTAGTTTTCTGGTTTTTCTGGTACCATTCAAAACTAGGTGTTGACTTTCCAGAGTATCTGACCACTGAAAAGGTGCGCTCAAGGTGCCATAGAGTTCCCTAGGCTAGGGCACACTTTTCTAGATTTTTTTCAGGTTGATATTCCTCTTCAACAAAAAAACCTAATTTTCTTGTACGACAACAATGACGTTTTTCTTTATCCAGTGAAAGATGCTCTCTTCAGCTTAGCTCTGATACCATGTTAAGTTTTGAGCTATTATTTGATTTATTTTCAATTTAATAGATAACCATAGCATATGTAGGATCACTGAGAGAAACACAATCACAAGATACACAACATTTATCCTAGGAAACCCTCATGGGGGAGAAAACCCAACAACACTTCCTTAATATAGATAGCCAATACAATGCCAAGATAGTAAACCAAAATACTAGATAATATCCAACATTGAGCAATGCACCTCTTTGTTCCGTCTTCTCCCAACTACATCTCTCCAAACTTGCACACTTGATGAGTGAATGAGTGAGTAATGAGGTGCTAGCTTCCTTTATTTATACTGGTTGGCAAGTGCTGGAAAGGTGTCTCTTCACTAGGTAGGGCCAAATTGTCTTCTTAGTGGTTAAAACCACTTTAATTAGGCCAAAAACTTCTTAATTTTCATAATGAAATTAGGGTTTGACCAATCCGCAAAAGGGGATTTGGTCAGTTACAATGCTTGACATGATCAATCCACAAAAGGGGATTGATCTAATGAATAATGACTCAATAAATAAATATAATACTCTTTGCAGTTACAATATTTCAACAAGAAAAGATGGATACAATTTTTAAGTGAGTATGAATTTGACATCAACCATATCAAAGGAAAATAAAATAAGTTGTTGATGCACTCAATAGAAGAGTACATTTCATGCATTCTACAACCATTAGTATGCATAATTCATATTTAAAGAGTAGAATTTTAGATGTTTTTTCTGCATACTAGCATTACCTATAGGTAAAATAAATCTCAATAGGAAAATGTATGGAAAATTTTTAAATAATACGATATGAAAGAAGATGTATTAATTATAAATAAAAACAAAATTTATGTTCCTAGTTATGAAGAACTTAGGAAATTTGATATTAAAAGAAATGCATAATGTTCCATATGTTGGACATCTTGGATACCAAAAACAAATTCCAACAATAAGAAGCCAATACTCTTGTCCATGAATCAAGAATGATGTTGTTGATTACATTTCCAGATGTTAGGAATGTCAGAGAGTGAAAGATGAGTATAGACATCAAATGGGTTTGATACAACCATTGCCAATTCCATAGAAGAAATGGGAAGTGGTAACCATTTATTTTATTACTAAATTTCCCAGGACAACAAGACATGATTCAATAATGGTAGTGGTGGATAAATGGACAAAGACTATTCATTTTGTTCCAGTGAATATAACTCATACAACTACTAATATTGCATAAATTTACATGAGCGAAATTACTAGGTTGTATGGAATACATAAGGAAATTGTTTGGGACATAGATACAAAGTTTGTTTCAAACTTTTGGAGAGGATTCTGTAAATTATTTGGTACAAATCTAAATTTTATCACAACATACCATCCACAGTTAAATGGGAATATAGAGAGAGTCAACCAAGTGATTGAAGACATGTTGAGAATGCATGTGATGGATAAGCCATCTAAATGGAGAGATTAATTCCATTTGGTTGAGTTTTCTTACAATAATGGGTATGAAGATTCATTGAAGATGAGCCCATTTGAAGATTTGTATGGTAGAAAATGAAATACTCCAATGAGTTGGGACAAACCAACATACAAAGTGGTACTTGGGCTAGAATTGCTCAAGGATATAGAATACCAGATGGTTAAAATTAAGAAGAATTTGAAAGCAACACAAGATAGACAGAAGAGTTATGCAGATAAGAACATGATAACTAGAGAATTTAAAGTGGGTGAGCATGTGATTTTGAAAGTGAAGCCCAAGAAGAGCTCATTGAGGTTGGGAAGATGTACAAAGCTAGTAACTAGATTATGCGGTTCATTTGAAATATTGGATAGAATGGGGCTAGTTGCATACATGCTTGCATTTCCTTATTCCATGAATGTGCACAATGTATTTCACGTCTCTTTGTTGAAAAAGCATGTGCATGAGCCTAACCATTTTATTGATTGGAATTTGATTCAGGTGGAGCCAGAAGGAGACTTTCAGGTCCAACCGATGCACATATTAGATAGGAAGGTCAAGGTGGTAGATCCATAGGATTGGTAAAGGTTCAATGGAATTATTATGGTCCTGAAGATGCTACTTGGGAGAATGATGATGCTATGCGGGAAGAATAAAGATGAATTTTTGAATACTTTTGAAATTTTGATTTCTCTATTTTGTATATGCACGAAGGACAATGCAAAAATAAGGGGGAGGGGAATGTAATACCCCAGTTTTGAGTCCCCGAATTAATAATGTATTTTTTTACATATGATACTTAGGTTGATGAGTCGATATGTTTAGGCTGGAGTGCCTATAAAGTTGTAAGGATGGAGATCTTAAAAAATCCAATACTTTGAATATGTTTAATAATAAAATCCATCATCGGTTGCAAGACGAATAAGGAAAGAGATAGAGGGATATAATTCCACAAGAGGAGGGGGGGGATAAAGGGGAAAAGTCTTTTTATTATATTTTATTCACCCATCTTGGGAATTATTTGGGAAAAATGTTTACATGAACTTTTTTGGGAAGACCATGTGCTACTTAATTGTATGTTATTATATAAATCCCATTTTTGGCTGTTTGGGGTTTTTTATTTCTCATTATTAGTCTTGGTATGGGCATGGGAAATTAATTATGGGAGGAAAATATCCATTTATTGTTGGCTATAAGTAAATGTTCATTATTCCAAAAATAAATAGATGCATGTGTTCATGAGAATGATGGAAATTGTGAAATAACTATCCACAACCGAGAGTCCTTAGAGTTTCCAACATCAATATTTACTGATCAATAACATCAGATCCGTAGAAAAGAAGTGGAATAGCCTGAGGGGATGCATTACAAAGAAAGGGGTTCATTTCTTTTTATTTTGTAGGCTGAAGGGGAAGAGATATGGTAAATTTAGGATTGTTGTGTGGTTGTGAAAACTGTGAGAGATTGATAGCTAGTTGTGTGTGTTACAGTGATTGTAGGATCCGTCCTTATGGATTCGTGTCCCTAGATCGGGGGCGACATGTTGTTGAGAGATAGAAAATAAATGTACATTGTTGGGTGGAACATCTGGCATCTGTAGCTAGTTGTTGAATGTTTATTTGAAAACATAAGTGCTGTATGTGTTTTTTGTGTAATTTATATTCTGTTGTATATTTATCATCTCCGAGATATGTGTTTATAACTTGAATGTTTGTTGTTAATGTTGTGCATGTCATGTTAATATTTTATTTTACAATTTAGTATGAATCTTGGTTATTGCATGTATTGTTATCATGCTTCTTGAATATGAATATTGGTAACATAAATTCAAATTTTCCCAAGAAGGAGAATTTAGAGGTACTCGAGAAATGGGTTCATCACATATTGGTATTTAAAGTTATTCCACAGTAATGTGGTCCAGCCTGATGATCTACTTATGTTACAGATTGGTATCAAAGATAATTTTCTACTTTTTTGGTGATGACGAATGTTACTTTTTGGTAAAGAGGAAGAATTATTGTGTGGCATAACCCAACTTGGGCTTGGGGATGTTACACACATGGCCACATCTACAAAATGCATCCTTTCATAGACTCTGGAATACTATATATCCATGCCATGTATTCCACCATGGTGGGTTAGAAGGTCTATCCAACACCTCAACACATCATCCAATATATTCCCCAATCGCCTTCCCTATCATTTGGATACCTTCCTCTTCGACCCATACACCACACTAGGAATATAATTCCCTTAGTCCCCTCCCATGTTGGAAAGAGGTTGCAGGCCAAGCATCAGTTATATAGGGGGAAACCATTATGCACGTGTATGGAATTATATCCCTTCCATTTCCAACCACATCACGGCCTCAAACATGACCTATTCTATTGGCATTCATTGCTACAACATGAGTAATGTCTCATGACTTGAATTGGTTATGATCCCATAACCAATATAACATAGTATGAAATTAAATTTTTCATCAATGCATTCAAGCATGAATAAAATTTGTATATTCAAGGCCCTTTACCTTTACACACCAATTCCAATATTAAAATTTGACTAAGGGAGTTCTTAACTCAATTCCCTTAATCATTTATACATCATAACAACCCTAAATGCATATCTACATGACTATTATCAATGTACCTGAAGCTACCTGACCAACTAATTTGTTGTGACAACTTTCAAGTTCATGTTATTAACTTCTTGATCAACATCCTAGCATCCTCATTTTTTTTATCATATGGATGGATTTCATATGCAACAACATCCTCATCTCTTTTATCCATGCTATAAACATTTTTTCCGGAGAGATAATCCATCATTAGTATACTCTTATTCAAATATCACAACATCATTCATATATATATATATATATATATATATATATATA